>KV429079.1:220360-230801 GCA_001632345.1 Daedalea quercina L-15889
TGGGGCTCGCGGCCTATCTCCTCTCTGTGGGCCTCCACGAACACCTCCGTGAGGTACCCTTCCAGGGCCCTAACATCGCCCCCCGTCGCGAGTCTCACGCGCAGTGCGAGGTGGTTCGGCAGCAACCACCTGCCCATGATACGCGCTATGGCTCGCCAGTGCCTGAGCCGTACAAGGTCATCCGGGCTGTCTAGGTAGGCGGGCTCGTCCATGATCGGGAAGTAGGTCAGCCCCGGTCCCCAGGCTCGTCGGATGCTGTCCCGTATGTCTGCCCAAATGCGGGCTTGATCGCGCGGGTTGGCAGTGATCATTCGTTCGTGTAAGCGCATGGTGAGTTGTTCGAAGTCGTGGCAGAACAAGAATGTGTCGTTCTCCCAGATGAATGCATCCCTCTCCTCCTCTGTGACCGGTAGCAGGCCGATGTTGAAGAGGGCCTCATCTGTCCAGGCGTCCGGGTCGCGCCCTAGCTGCACACGAGACTCCTTGTTAGGTTTGAGTGTGTCGCACCATTGGGAGATGGTGCGCCACTGGGTGCTGGCCGCTCGCGGTAGGGTGGTCATGAAGGCTGAGATGTAGCGGGGCCCGTACTTCCTCCAGAATGCCGCACGCAGCGGGCCTTTGGTTACATGCAGGAGTGTGTTACCCGGGGGGACCGGGTGCATGTGCCCGGATACTTCGATTGGTGCCGGGCCCGAGGCTGTCTCGCCTGGCAGTCTTGGCACTGGGGTGCCCCTGTCGTCCTCGAACGGCGTGCTCAGGAAATAGAAGATTTCCCTCCCGTCCCCCAGCCGGAGTGACATGTGGCACCTGTGGCCGTTCTCGTCCCGTACAACGTGGCGCAGGCCCTTCGTTGGCTGAGGTGGGAGGAATGCACCCGCCGGGCGGTCCCAGCTGGGCGGTGCTTCCATCAGGTGTTCGAGTGGGCACTTGGCGTGCACCGCGGCGATCGTGAACGGGGGGTCCTCTTCCTCCTCGGGGGGTGGGGTGCACTCCGGCGAGGTGAGGCGGTCGATCAGGGGGCGTACCGACGGATACTGCACTGGTGTCGTCGTCCATTCACAGTCCTCGTTCTGCAGGCGGTCGAGGAGGTTCCTTGGTTCTGCTCCGATCTCGGGCGATGATAGTCGCGCCTGCAGCGGGACGATCGTTCGGCTGCGTCCCCTTGTCGTCTCCGGCTCTGGGCTCTGTGGTTCCCTTGGTCTGCGGCGTGGTGTTGGCGAGGCTGAGCGGTGTCGTCCGTACCCTATGTAGTCCATTCGCTTGTCCTTGCCTCGGTCGCGGTGGCGGTGGTCATTGCCGTGGCCCCTGTCCCTTGCCCCTATTCGGAGTGCAAGTGGTATCGGGCGCCGACCGGGCGATCCCTGGTCGACTGCCGCACTCATTCCGGTTGGGGAGGTGTTCAGGTTGACGGTGGGTGCTGGTGAGCTGCTACGTTCGGTGGGTAAGGGTGGGTGAGGTGAGTTAGCAGGAGAGCTGAGGGGCATGGCTGGCGCGTGTGGGCGCTCGTGCTGTGGTGTCATGTGCTGGGTGGTTGTATGCTCGCGGGCGCTGGCCTCTGTGGTGGTCCGTGCGCATTTGGGGGACGTATGCCTGTCCTTGCGGGTGGGTGGGGTAGTTGGGCACGGAATTCCGAGGTCGTGTGCCCATAGGAATAGGGCTAGTTGGTGGAAGGGAGGGGTCTCGTAAATCACTGTGTACTCGAAGGGTTCGTCCATAGAGTGTTGCTGCGAAGATGATCCAGGTGAACAAGAGTAGTATGGCACTGAGGCTGAGTGCGAGTGTGATGAGGCTGGGTGAAAGCGGCGAGGAGAACATGCAGCTTGGGGGTTGGCCGGGAGGGTCTTGTAGATAAGGATGGGCGCTACACTTGATAGATGTCTAGAATGTACTGATGGAATGTGCTGCGTAGGGTATAAGATACGTCGGCGGTGCACTGGAGGATCTCCTGGATCTCGCCACCACTGCCGCTGTCCACGCCACCTGTGCCATGCTGTCCTGGAGTCAAATGGGCATTTGTGCGCTAATGCACGTTCGACTCCAGGGTATCGGGAGTGCTCGTGGGGTGACATGTTGGCCCTCCATGCCTCTGGCCCGTTAGCGTCTGCTGCGTGGGTGTTGCTGCTGAAAGGTGCAGAGGAGTTCCTGGGCATTCCTTAGGTCAAACTCAGAGGCCCATGAGTCCTCCGTGGGTCCGTAGCCTTTCCAGCGGATGAGAAACTCTAGCTTGTTGTTGCGGGCGCGGTTGCGCCGCCACCCCACGATGTCCTCGACTTCCCATTCCTGCGAGGCTAACATGTCCGAGTGTCGCGGGTCTGGGATTGTGGGGCGTTGTACTGACGTAAATTGCTCGTTGGCGTCCCCGTGGTACCGGCGGAGATGCGCTATGTTGAGGACCGGGTTCATGGGGTATGTGTCTGGCAGGGATAGCTTGTAGACCAGCGGGTTGATGCGTTCCTGTACTGTAAATGGTCCCAGCATCCGTTGCACGAGCTTCTTACCTGTCCCTTGCACGTCGACTAGCTCCAGCGTATGCGGGTTTACCAGTACTCTCTCGCCGACCTCAAACTCCTCGTAGCGCCGGTGCTTGTTGTAGGCACGTGCTGCTTGCTCTTGGGCTGTCTTGAGGGCTGCTCTAGCCCGGTCGTGGTGTTCTTCCATATCGTGGATGAAGTTCTGTGCGTGTTCGAATGGGCCCCGTGGTCTGTCAACGTGTGGGGTGACTCGTGCGAGTTGGTCCAGGTTGCTTGATGGCTCCCTACCGTAGAGAAGGAAATATGGCGAGTAGCCTGTGGCCAAGTGGACGGAGGAGTTGTAGGCGTGACATACGTATGGCAACCAGTGCGCCCATTCTGTTCGATCGGAGTGCACGTATGCTCGGAGCATCGTTTCTATCAACTGATTCATGATCTCAGTCTGGCCGTCGTGCTGCGGGTGATGCGCCGAGGATAGGCTGAGGTGTATGCGAAGCTCCTTCGCGACCGCTCGCCAGAAGTCTGATGTCCACCGTGGGTCATGGTCGCTGATGATGTGTTCCGGTATGCCGTACCGGAGAATGACTTGATCGATGAATGTCTTCGCAAATTGCGTGGTGTCCATGGTGCTACGGCATGGAATGCACTGCGCGTGCTTAGTGAGTCTGCAGACCGTGACGAAAATGGCGTTGAAACCATTGGCTTCCGGTAGCCCTGTGATGAGATCCATCGATACCCACTGGTATGGCCACGATGGTATTGGGTTCGGGCGAAGCCACCCTGCTTTGAGGCGGCAGTCTGCTTTCACCTTCTGGCAGACATCGCATGATTCTGCGTAGCGCTGTGCGTCCTTCCTCATCGCCGGCCAGTAGAAGCGAAGGGATAGCTTCTTGGACAGTTTGCGAGCGCCCTCGTGTGCGGAAGCGAGCGGGGAGTCGTGCGTTTCATTCAGGATGTAGGGTACCATTGTGTGGGGGACGCATAGCTTCGGTGGGTCGTTATCTACGCGCAGGTACAGGAGGCCTCGTTCGTCTGCCTGGTACGCCTGTCCTTTGAACTGCACGAGGCCTGGGGTGGTAGCTTTACTCCATTTATCCTTGAAGAAGTTGTCCACCTGGTACCCCTCCACGAATTTTTTTGTGAGTTCGTCACTGAGCTCCATTAACACGGCGTAGGTGGCATTCTCGTCACGGGTCTCTTCCGTCTGGTCTGCCGTCTCTGTGCGCTGTTGCGCCGGTGCTTCAGGCGTACCCTGTTGATCGGTCTGTTGTGCTCTGCGTCTCACTGCTCCTCGTGTCGTCACTGCCGCTGCGTACCCGTCCTCTAGCGGCTGCGGCCCTTGTAGGGCTGAGGGTGCACCATGGAAAGAGAGCAATGGGACTTCCTCCAGCACATCAGCCCAGAAGCACAGGGCGGACCCCGTTGCTGCCATGCGTTGCGCTGGAGTGTTCCGTGCGAGATGCTCGACTCGCTCCTGCGTGGTTGTGTCAGAATGGATGGGCTGCGAGAGGTCAAGGACTGGCGAATCGTGTCCCGGTGGCGCTCTCGGGATGCGCGAGAGAGGGTCTACATTCGAATGGGTGCGCCCTGCTCGGTGCACGATGTTCAGGTTGGGAGCGAATGCTGAGAATACTGCTCCCCAAGCAGCTAGTCGTCTGTTCGCGTTTTCGAATGTCCTAGCCCACTGCAGCGCCGCGTGGTCCGTGATGAGGGTCACCTTCTCGCCTTCAATGAATGGTAAGAAGTGGACTAGACCCTCCTTAGCCGCTAGTGCCTCCCACTCTGTCGCTGAGTAGTTCTTCTCGGCCGGCTTGCATGATCGGCTCCAGTATGCAATTACCCGCTCGACCGGGATGAGTGTATCTTCGAATGACGGTGCCCAGTCTGGTGCCTTTGGTACGTCCTCGAACTTCGTTGACACTTTGCTAACCAGTGTCGGGACAGGCTGTTCTGCTTCAAATGCGCGTCGTATCCACTCATAGGCTCTTGTACCCACGAGATCTGCCACCTTTGTCAGTTGTACTTGTTGCAGGCATGCTCCGAGTGCTAGGTCCGAGGCGTCCGTGTAGAGCCGGTAAGGTTGACCCTGTTGCGCGTGGGCGAGTATCGGGGCTTGCTGCAATGCTCGTTTGACCTCTTGCCACGCGTGCTCGCATTCGGCTGTCCATGTCCATCTTGCGTCTTTGCGTAGTAGCTGGAAGAGCGGTGACACGATGAAGGAGTAGAACGGGATGTAGTTGGCGAAATACACTGTCATTCCTAGGAACGATTGGAGTTCCGCTACCTTCGTCGGTCGGGCAAACTCTGCTACTGCTTTCACCTTTTCCGCATGAGCGGAGAAGCCTAGCCGTGAGACCTTTTGCCCGAGCAAGAGTATGGAGGTGTATCCGAAGTGGCACTTCGTTGGTGAGAGTGTAATTCCCGAGCTGATGATTGCCGCGAGTACCTGGTCGATGTGGCTGACATGTTCCTTCCAAGATTGTGAGTAAATGACGATGTCATCGATGTAGACGAGGGTGAAGAGCCAAAGGTATGGTGCTAGCACTCCTTGCATGACGCGTTGGAACGCCGATGGTCCATTTCGCAGTCCGAATGGTAGGCGGCGGAACTGGAAAAGTCCGCGGTGCGTGCGGAAGGCGGTCTTTTCTCGATCGTCCTCCGATATGTTGAGTTGTGTGAAGCCCGATAGTGCGTCCAGTGACGACAGGACCTGCGCTCCTGACAGAGCTTGCAGGATCTCCGATTGCCTTGGGATCGGGAATTCGTCGGGTACCGTGGCCGCGTTGAGCTTGCGATAGTCGACGCAAAAGCGCGGTTTCCCGTTCCTGTACGCGATCAGCACCGGGGCAGCCCACGGGCTGATTGACGGCTCGATGACTTCCATGGCGAGCCATGCATCGTGTTGCTTGTCGATGACCTCCCTCTTGGCTGGTGAGGCCGCATACATGGGTAGTGATACCGGGCGTGTCCTGGGCATCACCTTGATCTCCACTTCGGAGGGGTTGTGTCCCAGGCGTCCGTCGAATGCGAAGGCTTGTTGTCGTGCGCGTAGCACCTCTAGCAAGCGGGTGCGTTCTTCTCCTGGCCAGTCCGGTCCTATGTCGAGTAGCTGCTCCATTTGCTCTGATGGGTAGATGGTGGGGTCTGGTAGCTCAGCCGTATTCGGCCCCCACTTCGTATCGAGATCCTCCTTCGCGTTTTCCTCGCTCGCGGCTCGCTGTTCTGTGATGAGTGTACGGACTGCTGCAGCGTGCGTGCGCAGTGTCTCATCTTCTTCTTGAAACCAGCTGCCCGGGCGCTGCATGCGGCCTAGCATTTCTCCCTTGTGGACGGTGACCGGTCTGTCTGTGGGGTTTGAGATGGCTACGAATGTGTGCTGTCCGTCGATCAGGGTGGGTGTGGTGAGCAGGTAGGATCCGTCCGGCTGGCCTAGCACGGTTTTCTCGATAAACCAGGATTGCGATTCCGTGAAGTCGGCGTGTACTGCTAGTCGTCGGCAGGCGTGTGGTTGGATGACGGCGTCCCCTGCTGCTCTTGCCGCTGGGTGGTCTGCGTTCACACGTTTCCGTTGCCTCTTCGTTCTGTTGCGACGGTGTGACTTGGCGCGTACGAAGCTCGCCGCCGCTCCCCTGCCCACGATGCTGAAATTGCGGATCTTCGGTGGCTGTCCTGAGTATGCTTGAAATGTATGGCCCATTGATAGTACTTCTATGGTGGATCCTTCGGCTGCACTTCATCGCACTCCTAGCTCGTAGTTGACCTGTAAATCCTCCCCTAGGAGTACTTGCGATGTCATGCCTGGGACTACGTAGAATTCTCCCTCCATCACAAGCCAATCGCCGTCGTCTGCTTCCAGGAAGATGGGGAGCTGTACGAATCCCTCTATCTTGAATCCATTAGTCAGCTGGAATAGGTTCATGCGCAGCCCACGCTTGATTGGCGGCCGACTTTCCTCTGGTATTGCCTCCAGGCATTCCGTGGATATGAGCGATATGTCCGCTCCTGAGTCGACACGCGCGATGATTGGGGCGGACGCGCGGGTGGCTAGCCTAATGGGGAGTGACAGCGCTGAGATGCCTACCGTCGAGTAGCCGGGTTGGTGCGATCTGGACTTCGGGAGAGGTATGACGCACGGGGGTGGGGGCGGACCCGGTGGACTTCCTTCTTCTGCTTGCAACTCGGGCGGTCCCGATGTCGCTGTTGCTGCTTGCACCTGGCTTAGCTCGCTTGCCGGGGGTGGGCGCACGTTCTCCTCGTGGATGTGTTCATCCGCCGTTCGCAACGCTGCCTCGATGCGGTCTGCGAGTGTCGCGGTGTATGCGTGTGCGTTGCTTGGGTCCGCATTGGCCGGGAGTATGGTGCATGGGTGGTCGGCTGGCAAAGAGGGCAGCTTGTTGGGCCTCTCTTCTATGTCCTCAATGCTTACTTTGCGGCAGCGTTCCGGTATCTTACCTGATGTGCTCTTGTTACTCAGGCTCTCTTGTGCGGACGCGGTCGAAACGTGAACGTCGGATGCATTCGGGGCGTGTACATAAGCTAAATAGGCGTGTGCGTACTCCTTATCTTCCGAAGGGTGTATGTCGTAGAGTGCTGAGACTGCGTTGACTGCTCTCGCTGCCGTGTAAGCGTTCCAGTGCGGGCACTCCCTGTCCCAGTGCTTGGCGCTGCCACACACTTTGCAGGGGGACGGGGGCAGGACCTTGCTGATGACGGAGTCGTCTATTTCGTGGAAGTAGGTTGCTGGTCGGCGACGGTTCGATCCTCGCTGGCCCATCGCTTTCGACTGAGCTGCTGCCGCTAGTGGTGTGGGGAAGAATGATTCTTGCGTGTTGGCCAGACCGGCTTGCCCCAGCGACGCTGCTTCCAGGGCTGTCAGGAGGGTCGTGGGTGAATCCGCTCGCTCCTCGGCGACTTCCTGGTCACCTTCCACCGCATAGGCTCTGCGGTTGTTCGCGCGGAATGGGCACGTGGGGGTGTCTCTTCCGCTAGCGGGTCCTTCGCGTCGTTGCTCAGGGTTCTCGCAGAGGCGCTCCGAGATGCTTGCTATGTGTGTGAGCTCTGGTGTCTTCTCGTTCACTTGCTGCATGAATGCTTCTATGGTGTGGATGGTGTCGGCTGCGAGGACCGTTGACCATAGTGACGGGGCCCATTGTAGGATGGCGAGGATCTCCCTTTGTGGTGTATACGACTTGCTGTAGAGTTCTCGGAAGTGGAGCAGGCGGCACATCACGAAATCGCTGGGCGATTCTTTATCGTGTCCTTCTTGGCGGAATGCTTGGCGGTCGTACATATCTCGGAGTTCGTTGACGAACTTCGTAGTCATGAAGTACGAGCATACACCCGCTCTGAGCAGTGGCCAGTCTTGCATCAGGTGGCGTCTGTAGTCCGTGGACTGTAGGTACCACCAGTTCAATGCTGCGCGGGTGAAGCGCTGAGGAGCTATGGCCGCCAGCTCCCTTGACATTTGCGAGCTAATCGATGCAAGGTAATCCATTTTATGCAGGTATTCCACTATGCGCGATGTCGAGCCGTCCCATGCTGGTACCGATTGTCTGTCATACTTCAGGTCGAATCGCGGCTGGTTACTGTGTTGCGGAGCGCCCCATGGGCTGTTACCATAGGCTGGTCTGCCGCTTCCACCGTCGGGGGGCGGTGGTCCTCCTGGTGAGCCGTGCGGTCCGTTCCCACCTGGGGGTCCACTGCCTCCTGGGGGTTCGCCGCCTCCTGGGGGTCCGTCGCCCCCTGGGGGTCCGCTGCCTCCTGGGGTTCCGCTACCTCCTGCTGGTCCTCCTCCGTGAGGTGGTGGCCCCCCGTAGTTGCCTCCTGCAGGTGGCCCCCCGTAGCCGTCTCCTGGCGGCGGCCCTCCGTAGTTGCCTCCTGGGGGCGGTCCCCCATAGTGGCCTCCTGCGGGTGGCCCCCCATAGCCGTCTCTTGGGGGTGGCCCCCCGTAGTTGCTTCCTGGGGGCGGTCCCCCATAGTAGCCTCCCGGGGGTGGTCCTCCGTCCTTTCTTGCCGTCCCGCTCTGCTTTTGCTCTGGTTCAGCGCTCCGCTGCATATCCCATTGCGGTTCGTGCGGGTTGAACTCCGCCTTCAGTATGGGCGCTTGCTCCCCGTATGCGGTCGCTGTCCGGGTTGTATACGCTGGGTGCATCCACCCGTGGCTCCTTGCCGCATCTTCCTGCTTTGGCATCTGCTCCCTCGGGTTTTGGAATGGGATTGCTCCCGGAGGAACGCGCTCCAGTGCCGGGTAGGCGTGGGCTGGGGGGGTCGCTGGTGGGTGTGACGGGTATGTGGTGTTGTATGCGGCTCCCGCCGTCGACTGCTGCATATGCGGCGGGATGTCGCGGCGAGCGCTCTTCGTGGCTGGCCCCTGTCTTGATATCGAGGGCATGGGGGGCGGTGACGGTTGTTGTGGCGATGTTGCTTGCGGCAGCGGTTGGTGAGGGGGTGAGGCGTGCCTGATCTGAGCGTTGAATTCGGGGGGCAGCCGTGGCTGCAAATAGGGTGGGGTTACCAGTCCCAGCTCGAATGCGTCCTCGTACGGGCATTCCCGTTGCGAGACTCCATCTTCCGGGAGTTGCAGGTAGTTGTGCAGCGAGGCGATGGAAGCGATCCGGTGTCTGGTGAGGAGGAAGCGTGCGCTGCGGTCTGGTGAGAAGTGTTGTCCCGCGTGGCTGTTGCCGCTGGTGCGTTCCTTCGCGACTGCGCGGTATCCCGGTGTCATGTCCTTCGCCACGCTCGCGCGCGTCATGTAAAGGTCGAGGACTTGCCGTACTGTCCTGGCTTGGGTGCCGAAATCCGACGCAGTGTCCGAAGGTGCTTCGATGGGTGGGCGCCCGCAGTGTAGCGCGATTCGGTGGTTCAACATGTCGACGGCTTTCGCTGTTCGCGCGCGGATGATGTGGAAGGCGTCGCATAGCTGGCTCTTGCTGCCGCACCCGCTCGCTGCTTCCAAGAGCCGTCCTGTGCGGTCGAACTCCCATGGCTTGCGCTGTCCTTCGAGGAGCAGCATCTCCGTGACTGCTGCTTGCAGGCCGTCTGCAACGTAGGTGATGTGGTGGTAAAGTTCCGCTCGGTATGCGAAGCGGCGTTCCTTGTTCGTCGCATTCTCCTGGTCATGGACGCAGGCATCCGTGTAGTCCGCTCCTATGAGGTGCACTGCTGCGTCGAATAGGCTAGGGAGGTTGCCCGATGGCGTCGGCTGCGAGAGCTGCTGGATTATTCTCAGGGCTTGTTGCGGACGGCGTCGTGCAATGGGTAGGTTGCCGTCGGCGTCCAAGATGTCGCGTATGGACTTGGGTCCTATCTCCTCGTCCGCGAGGTATGACGGCTCCCTCCCTAGGCGTCCCGGATCCTGGGAGCGCACTGCGCGTCTTCCTACATCCGGGGGTTGGAGTTCGCTCGATGTCTTGCACTCCATCGAGCGCGATCTGCGCGGGGCAGTTGGGGGGGCTGATCCTCCTGGGTTCGCCCCTGTGGCATCCTTCTCCTGCCCGATCTGTTCGGTCTGATGTTGCGTGGATCGGTTCGTGGTGGCTTGTGCTGAGGTCGGGGGGTTGCTGGGGGCCATGCCGGGCGATCCCGGCGTGCTCATCAGTTGTGGGGTGGAGAATGCTGAGGGTTGCGTGGATCCAGAGCCTGGGAAGGTGAAGTCGTAAGGGGAGGAGAGGCGTGACCACTCCGCGGGGTGCAGAGAAAAGTGTCCGCTCGGAGGCTGGCTGAGGGGTCGTCAGTCGCTTACTTGTGGTGCGGTCGCGAGCTGTGGTATGCCACTGCCACGCGAGCGACGCGAGTTGGTGGCCATGCGGTCGTCGCGTGTGTTGAATGAATAGGAGCCGGACGGGTGACATGTTCGGCGTCCCCTGAATGTCCACCACTGTGAGGTCGTCGAACCTCAGAGAGGCGCGCCGGGGCGCCCGTCGAGCTCCGGGGACGCACGACGCGTCCGGGGAAGGGCGATCCCCTTCAAC
>KV429080.1:0-91839 GCA_001632345.1 Daedalea quercina L-15889
CCTCAGGAGTCTTCCCTCTCCTATCCTTAGAGTATAGTTAGGTCTGTCCCTCTGCTTACTCTCTTGTAGTTGCCTTCTACTACTGAAGCCACTCCTTTCCTACTCCTTGTTTAACAGCCACCATAGCAGTGATACCGTCAGGACGTACAATGATCGCAGCACCCTCACCAGGGCGGATCTTCAGGCTCTCGTAGAGTCTGCCATTTTGCCTCGCCTGGTCTTGCCCAGCTTTGTCGACGTATACACTACTCGAGTCAGTCAAGCACTCGGCCACGACTTGATAGGAATGATACTTACTTTTCCATGATGCGGAAAGCAGGTGGAAGATGCACATTGTCGCATGAAGTCTCCTTGGGTATGTTGAGTAGAGTGAATATGTCGATGAACTTCAGGACATCTTCCCCCAAACTTTCGACAAGCTCTTCAGAGACAGTAATGAGAAGGCGTGCAACGGATGGGACCCGCGTGTCTCCCGGAAGAAAGATCAGCTTGAAATGGCCGTTGTATGCCATAAGGTCCAAGAGGTTGGATGGGTTCCAGTCGCTCAAGCGTGTGATACCGACCCATGGAGCGCGCTCTCCAATGGACAGTCCAAGCGCTACGTGTTCAGTATCGGGGATGGTCAATTGCGACTGGCAGTGAATCTCGAGGCCACTGCTTGGCTTCAGCACGTTGCTTTCTTAACAATCTGCCAAAGCATACCTTAAGAACATGAGCTTTTGATCTCGTAGCCTTCACTAGTATCAGTATGATGCCAATTTTTGAGAGGAGCTTGCCGCTCACTTCACGAATGCCTCAGCAGAAAACGTTTCGGGTCTGAACGTGTCGAAGATATCCTGATCGAATTGGATGAGTCCGAGCGCCTGTGCCCGCCGTTCCGCTTCGTAAGTATCGAGAATGCTGGCATTCACGCGTCCGTGTAGGACGTAGGCTAATTTCCAGGCTATGATAATGATGGACTCCATCAGTTGTCTGGTCCGGCAACACGGTCGAGGCTCGTATACCGAGGTTACAGGCATCCGTCATCGCCCCATTGGCACCCTGACCAGTCATCGGGGAGTGTGTACGAGCTGTAAGCCCCCCCCCCACTGATGAGTAATACTGCTCTATCACGATGATACATACTCGCCAGCATCACCAAGCAAGAAGACCTGGTTCGCGGTTGAGAACGCAGAGGCTACACGCTGACTACCTGGGCAAACGAGAAGTGAGTTCTATGACCTGCTCTTTGAGATTCATGAGCAATACCTTTGTGTTCGTTGCACCAAGTAATGTTCGTAACCCGCATGGTATACGGTAAGAACACCCTCTCGACCGACTACATGTTGCATGAGCACTGAGAGGGAACGCGTCATATTGAGACTGCTAACCTGTATGATCTTCCCCTGGCTATCCTTTGATGCGGACTTCTGAGTTTCATCTGCTGCCACGGTGTTGGGGTCTTCCTGAAGACGGATATAAACACACGCAGAGTTATTCTATCGGGGGAGGTACTGGCTGGTGAGTCAACGAGTGCGCAATCTAGCGAGATATACTCCACCGACTTACCAAGACCCCGCCGGACAGAGGTGACGCTATGATATTCTTGGCTCTGATGGTCGGGAAGTCTGTCACTTCGGGAGTGAAGTCTACAACGCCCCACACTAGATCTATCATGGCAATATGAGATGATTCAAGTTCTTTCGCGAGGTAGAAAGAACTGTTACCCGTTGTCTCTCCCTCCACGGTAATGTTGACTGCCTTTCGGACCCATGATCGAGCACCTAAGAACGTAAAGGTACAAAAAAGTGCCAGAGATCTACCTGTAAGTGGACGCCCACCATCACATCCAAGGACGTATTTAGCCCGGATGACATGCTTCTCTGTGACTGCTTCCGCCGTATCAACAAGCTTGTCGTCCCTGTCAGCTGGTCGGATGTCATTCGCTTGCACATAGTCTTCCTGTAGTTTAGCGACGATGACCTATATACTACATGCTGAATCGCGACGGTGTTTAGTTTCTTCTCAGTTTACTTACCTCAACATGCGATTCTTTGAAGTTATCTTCCGCCTCGACAATTCGCAGAGACTGCGGAACAGCTGGTTGCTCAATGATGACGGCCCGTGCAGCCAATGCACGAATCAGCATGCTTTCCGTGATATGGCTCGCGGCCCCGAGCTAATTGGACAGAACATGTCATGCTCACTGCGAAACCGGTAGTCAGTACCTTACCTCGTAAGGATAGGGAGTGGAATCAACGGGAACATTAATGTTTTGACTGGCTTCCTGATATGCTCGACAGTACAGTTAATAAAATAACATGGTACGAAGGCACTCGCTTTAATACCCAAGTTGTCATTGTTGGGTACATAGATGGCCTTAGTCCTGTCATGTCAGCCATGAATCAAGAACATCGACGAGCTCAGCACCATGCGATGAATATGGGAACCAACTGCTCTCAGCTCTGCACCTATCCCAAGACTGTCCCATATTTCTATCATCCGCGGGTGAAAGCTATCCCCTTGACCGGCGGTCTCGCCTGGGATCCTGACGGGTAAGAGAACTGTGAGTTGACGTGACAGCATTGTTTTGTTTTGACAGGAATTAAGAGCGCACCGTCTATCCAAGAGCTTCACACCTATTCCTAGATGGGACAAGGTCAAAGCGGCCATTAGCCCCGCAGGTCCGGCACCAATGATCAAGACATCTATGTTGAGGTTCGACTCGCGCGTAGGACGAAGGACGACCATCGATATTCTGAATGAAGCGATGAGTAGTGAGCACACCGGAAGTGAAGAGGTGTACTAAGTTAGAAATCCTTGTAGAGGGAACCTGGGTTGGATGCTGTCATACTGCCCATTCCGGTATCTGAGTTTCTGTCGAGTTTGAAGCATGAGGCACACATAAGCAGGATCGTACTGCGCATTGCAAGCGCAATTTGGGCCCCGTACCAATGCGGAGCCGTGGAGCGACGCCATCACCATGATAGCTCCACACTTCGTCAGTAGCTTGAGTGATATCAGGGTCAAATCGTATTGCGCCCTCACCCTGAGTCTTCGAACGAATGTGCGAGCGATGCGGCTCGCATAAAGTTTGTTAGGCACAATTTATGGAATGGGCATACCACCTGTCCTACACTCAAGGCACTGACGCACGGGCCTACATGTATGGATACGCACGCTCATAAAAGCACACGCGTGGTCAACGAGTCTGTACAAACATCAATATACCCGAGAGCATTCAAGAAATATGTCAAATCGCGACAATGGCCATCCCCAGCCATCGCGAGAACTAAACCGGTCCTACCTAGCTCCTGCGGACAGGCACACGCCTCTCGAAGATCATGCACAAGTCCGCTGCGATTTCATGCACGGCAATACGGCCACCGGGTACGTTCAATCACGACATTGGGGTCTTTCCGGCGTACCGATGTGGCCATGCCCATATGTGGCGATAGGTAGGCCCGGGGGGTAGATTGGGTTACATACTTTTTTGGCAATGAGAATATTTCTTTTTCGGAAGGACTTTGAGAGCCCGCACGGGGTCTAGCAGGCGACTTTATGACAACTTCTGACAGTTATATGGTAGCGGATTCCGCACAAAAAGACAGTATATGGAGGCACATGGCAGCGCTGTCGACGAGCACGTGGATCAGCTATTTTATTAGAGCTTAAGGCGACAGATCGAGGCCTGCTCACCTTGTCAAAAATCTGTCATGAATAGTCCAAGTGTACGGCCAAACTTTGAGCACTTGAGCCTCTGGTCAACGCCCAAGACCGACAGGTGAGTCCACGAGAGGGAGAGAGTTTGCGGATCGCCTGGAGAAGTAGCCTCGGCCTTCTGCATGGACTGCAGCTGGCGCACGAGCAACACGCAATAAGGCTGTGACCGGGGAAACAGGTTTGGATAAGATGTATGAATGACAACGCAGACGATTGACGACGCGCCTGCGCTAAAATCTTAGAGACCTTTTGACTCTATTATAGACGCTTGTGCTTGTATGCTGCGGCGAGTTTGCTAGCGCTAGCGAATGCGGGCAGGCGTGGACATTGGACATCCCAGTACTGCTGCAAGTGCGATCGAAGTTCAGGCGATAAACAGCTGTGACGGAACCTCGTACTCGCCCTGCACAATAACACCGTACTTGATATATGTGTATCGGCTGTGTACACACCTATCCATTGTATTTGGCGAGAGTCAGCATGAAATACTGCACCACTATCTCCGCGTAAAGAGCGTCAGCGAAGCCAGGATCCATTTTCTTTCACATTGTGCTGGAATGCCACATTTCCCAGCAGTGCCTTCCAGGTTGTCCCAAAACCGGACAACTTGAAGGCCAATTTGTTTGCGGGTGAAGACTTCGGGGAGTCATACTTGTCTGTGCATTCAATATTCAGCACCGCGATCATTGTTGATACTTTCTAGGATGTCGGTGGGCATGCACGTGAGGGGACAGGCTCGAACGACTCTGGACTGACAGTGGTGAACCGGTGAACTTGCAGCTGAACGAGGCTGAACGCCGCGGCCTCGTCCTGCCACCTGGGCGCGTCTGACTCTGTTCGTGCGACACGTGACAACTTACAGTTACTGTAACTGTGGGCCGCGACCGACAGTCGGGACCACACTAGTACCATGACGCCACTTTACTGCCACTGCACCTGGCTGGCCCACACCCAAACTCCACTGGCAATGTATTATATATTAACCCGCATCGACATCTAGACTATCCAATCGTATACCATTAGGACGGTATTTGGTGACCCGAGTTACAACGCGTCCAAGTACTTCACGATTCCGTCTACATACTCGGCACGAACTCCAGTGACCATCGCCGTGATACCATCTGGTCTCACTACGATCGCCGCACCTCTGTCGGGTCGAACATTCAGGCTCTCGTAGAGTCGGCCATTCTGCTGCGCTTGGCCCCGCCCATCTTCATCGGCGTACACACTATTGGATTCAGTTAGGTGCTCGCTTATATGTGATTTCAGTGACGTATTGCTTACTTCTCCGTGATGCGGAAAGCAGGGGGCAGATGAAGGCCCTCGCAAGAGGTCTCCTTGGGTACATCAAGTACAGTAAAAATGTCGAGAAACTTGATGACATCCTTCCGCAAACTCTCAACAAGCTTCCAGGAGAATGCGCTGAACAGGTGCGCAACCAATGGATCCCGTATATCGCCGGGGAGGATTATCAGCTTGAAATGACCATTGTACGCCATCAAGTCCAACAGGTTGGACGGGGTCCAGTCACTATGCCGCGTGATTCCCGCCCATGGGACTCGCTCTCCAATGCGCAGTCCGGGTGCCACCCGTTCTCTGTCCGGGACCGTTAAGCGTGATTCGCATTTCACCCCGACGCCACTGCTCAGTGTCAACATATCGTGTTCGGAACAATAGGGGAAGTACTGGTTACCTCATGAACATGACCTTTTGGTCCCGTACACTGGCAGCGTCAGAAAAGCGCAGTTTGTAATGATGATCCATAACTCACTTGATGTATGCATCCGCTGTAAATACACCGGGTCTGAATGCCTCGAAGATATCCCGATCAAATTTCATGAGTTCCATCGCGTGAGCACGCCGCTCTGCTTCATAGGTGTCGAGAATATCCGGATTGGCGCGTCCCTGCAGAACGTACGCGAGTTTCCAGGCTAAGACGTCTTCTATTAGCTACTTGTTCAGGGGAACGTTTGAGCACTCCATACCAAGGTTACAGGCATCCGCCATCGCTCCGTTAGCACCTTGGCCAGCCATTGGGGAATGAGTACGAACTGCATATTCTCATAGGATTGATGATCATCCATAACTGTGGCCCGGCCTACGTACCGGCATCACCAAGCAAGAAAACACAATTGGCAGATGAGAACGCAGAGGCCACCCGTCGTCCGACTGAACAGGAGGAGCGGTGAATTTCACGGCGTTCACTTTCTCATATGAATCGCACCTTTGTATTCATTGCACCAGGTCACATTTGTGAGCCGCATTGTGTACGGCAGGAACGCTTTTTCAATGGACTATATGCTCCACTGGCATGAACGCCTAGGACGAATTTGACGTATGTGGAGCACCAACCTCAATAATTTTCTCTTGACTGTCCTGGGATGCAGAACCCTGGGTCTCACCCTCCGCTACGGTATTCGGGTCTCTCCGAAGGCGGATGTACACACGTGCAGTGTCGTTCTCTCGGGGAACATGCTGTCCAGCCCTTTAGGGAGCGCCTGACATCAGCAATCAATGTTCGACTGACCAGTATTCCCCCGGACAGCGGTGACGCTATGACGTTGCTGGCTCTCATTGTCGGGAAGTTAGTTTCCGGAGTGAACTCTACTACACCCCACACCAGATCTATTGCAGAGAGGACATGTGAGCTCATCGCCTCCGGAGGCTGAAGAAACTCCTACCGGTTGTCTCCCCCTCCAAAGCAATACCGACCGCTTTCCGGACCCATGAACGAGCACCTGAGGAGTTGGTTTCAGAGAACAGTCTGTACATCGACGTGAATTAACTACCATCGCACCCAAGGACATATTTCGCCCGGATGACGTGCCCCGCCTTGACGGCTTCCGGTATATCAATGAGTTTTCCCCTGTCAGCCTGTCGAACGCCATTGATTCGCAGGTAGTCTTCATGCAATCCAGCGACAGTAACCTGAGCGCGGCACATATCAGAGTGATCCTGGTCTTGCTGATAACTACCTACCTCAACGTAAGACACTCTGGCGTCATCTTCTGTCTTAACAATCTGCATAGACTTTGGAACAAAAGGTTGATCGATGATTACGCCTCGCTCAGCCAACGCGCGAATCAGCATGCCTTCCGTCATACTGCTCGCGACGCAAAGCTGATGGAATGTCAGCCCGGCTGTTGAATAGCCTGGTAGTTGGTCCTTTACCGTGTAAGGATGAGGAGTACAGTCCAGAGGTAAAGTTAGAGTTTGGCTGGCTTCCTATATCGGTGAGTCAGGCGAGACAAGTAAGATAAAACCAAAATGTTCACTTTGATGCCCGAACCATCATCATTGGGAACATACATGACCTTTAAGCATGGCGATGACATCAGCCACTCAAGGTGAATATACCGATAAACAACTCACCGAACGATGAATATGAGAACCAACTGCTTTCAGCTCTGCACCTATCCCAAGGCTCTCCCATATTTCCATCGTTCGCGGTTGAATACCATCTGCTTGGCCGGCGGTCTCGCCCGGAACTCTGGTCCGCAAGAGAGATTTATGAGTCGAAGTGTTCGCATACTTGTTGGTAGGCAAGGCGGACTCACCGTCTATCTAGAAGCTTTACTCTTATCCCTAGACGAGACAAGGTCAGAGCGGCCATGAGTCCTGCTGGTCCTGCGCCAATAATCAGGACATCTGTGTCGAGACTCTCGGGCGTTGGGCGAAGGATGACCATCAGCACGGATTATGGAATGGTGAGTAGTGAAAACACCGGGAGCGAGGAGATGTATGAGACCTCGCAGCGTGCACGAATTTATAGACGAAGCCTGAACCTGATACCGACACAAAAATCAACTTGAATAGCTCCGGTGTCCAAAGCTGACCCGTGTCTATTCCATTGACGGGGTTAGGGTGGGTTTCGCAGGCATTGTTAGGCGCAACAGTCGAAGCACGTTGTTAGACTCAGTAAGTACATGCCGACTATGAGCACAGGAGCATTTCGGCCATACGTTCACGGGGTGACCTGTGCCATTTTGAACTAGTAAGCGCCGGTTCACGGGCCACTACAGTACCACTGTAGCGCCGTGGCGTCGCCGTATATTAATGCCGTTATTCTAATTGTGGCATAGCCCCATTGGTATCGCATTGAGCTCAGAAAAGAACCAATGACAATGACACGCCCCTTCTTCAATGAAACGACTTGTACCGCTCGATATAAGGTTTGGTCCCTAAAAATGAGAGCCTCCGAATACAGCTAGAAGGGTTTCAATAGATGCACGTCCCTGCTCGAAAGGGTGCGCGTGCGCCATAGTAGCAAGGGAGACCACCCGAATGATAAGGACACCATCTGAGAGCGCATGTACGTACCGCAATGTTCAGCATATGACAAAGGTGTGCATTCGACCGTGTGCTGAGCAACCTGTGAAACTGTCGCGCATAGTAGAAACTTGTGCCTATAGACCAGGTCAGCAACGAGATACTAGTGGTCCGCCGTGGTTGGTATCCGACAACGAACTGCCTCGCTTAATCTTTAACCTAACCGAGGCGACTTTGCATTATCGCCTCACGCCCAGGTCGCATCATACATAGCATGTTGAAGAGGAACACTTCCTGTTGGGTGAACGCGCTAAAGGACCGCATGAACTCGGATCAAGGCCGGGTCGCCGCAAGGGCATAACATTTTGAAGCCGTGCTTGACAGTGTGCAACAAACAACACGAAGGTTGTTCAGTAGTACTCGCACGAAGACAAACTCCGCGGAAACTCACGTTAGACGGGGAAGACTTCGCCAGCTCCAGCCGTCACGAAGACTCGTCTCAGTTCTAGCCCAACATTTGCATGCCCGCCCTTCCCCAATATCACCGACTCGAAGCGTTAAGTCTGACATGAAGGCCTCTGGCTTTGAATGCGCGACAAAATGGCCGCCTTCGTGTTATCCCTCCGAACCGATCGCAGACAAGAGCTTACCGGCGTCCGGCCATGCCTAATTTCCCGAGGCAGCCGTTGACGATTACTTCCATGTGTCATGCAAAGCACTGGCGAGTTCTCAGCATCCGCGAACTGATGCATACCCAAATACCATTGCAAATACTCACATATTTGGCAGAGCCAGCTCCTTGGATTAGGGACAGGAGTCGGCCTGAATCGGCACGGGATCGAACGCGAACATGTGCTTTTATGACTTCATGGTAATTCCTGAGATAGTAAGCAATTCAATTTTCAAGAAGCAACGGACAGACTCAGAAGTCATTGCGGCGCCCGGGCGTTACATTGACGTGGTACATAGGCGCTAGCACGAGCTTTGGAGTTTGGCACCCCTGCGAATGCTGGTATAATAGGGCTTCTTCACAGCCTTGGATACTGAATAGAATTTTGGAAAGGTAGCCATCGATAACATAGAAACTCTGAGGACGGATTAGAAAGGCGTGTTCCGACTCACCCTCTTTTGCAATATCCGGGCGCGTGTACTCCATCAATATAGCCGTGAAGCAATACTGCACTCACTGAATTGTGCTATGTAACGCTTTCATCGTGCTCGTTTAAGGTCATCAATCTGTGTGTGTGCTCCGAAGCTTGAATATTGACGTTCAGAGTCCCAATACGAACTGCGAGTTATCCGAAGCGGCGCTTACCTCTGCATACTGTCGTTAACAGCCCTTGTTCTGGCCCGCGACGAGCAATTGTGGATGTCAAGGGCATGTCACAGTAGTAGCCAATGGAATCCACTGCTTGTCCGGAATGAGGTCGAGTCGGCTCAAATGGAGAGTACTGGTGGGTTCGAATGATTACTCCGAGTCCATATGACTGATTGCTGGTTGAACGCTGAGCGCTGAACGTTGAAAAGCTATACGCTTCTCAGCGCCGTGGCGCGGGTGAAAGCAGGCGAGCGTTGCTGGTAGCGACATTAGGTACGTTCAAAGTTGGCTGGAAAGGCTGGAAAGCTGGAAACGGGGGGGTCGGAAACGCTCGCTGTAAATGACGGTCTTCGGGGTTTGCCGCGAGCTTTTCCGGTGCGAGTCGTCGCTCTGGTGGCGCAGGCGTGACCTCTTTTTTTTATTTTAAATTCTACATGCTTAGAGCCCTCGCAGGCGTGACCTCGGTGGGTGTGGTTCAACCGCAGGCCTATTTCTCTGGTGACTGCTAACTCATCATTTCTCAGAGCCCGCAACGAGAAGCTGAAAATGCGGGACTAAGTACTGAGGTCCCAGCGGGGACGTTGAAACCGCGAAGAGCTACAATATAGGACGGCGGGTGTTGTATGTACAATATTATGTAAGCAGCTAACTGGAGCGCCCATCACCTGCACCTCCCTCGATATATGCGTAGACATGGGCCCAGCATGGTTACTGTTGTGATACTATGTCTATGAGATATTACCTATGAGCAGCTTTGTGAGGCAAGAAAACAAGACTTGTCCGTACAATAGGTATAACTTTTATGTGCTTATGTAATCTTCGTCTGTGGCGGGACCACCCACCGAGGTCACTTGTGTGTGACCAGAGCGACGACTTGCGTCGGAAAAGCTCGCGGCAAACCCCGAAGACCGTCATTTACAGCGAGCGTTTCCGACCCCCCGTCTCCAGCTTTCCAGCCTTTCCAGCCAACTTTGAACGTACCTACTCACCGCACCCCTTACACACCGTCCTTGCGCGGATTGTCGCAACTTTCTTTCCCAGTTTCCAATGCCCGGGAATAGCAATGACATTTTGATGCAAGATCCGACAAGCACTTGTCAATTACAATGTAATGCAATGCTAAAATAAACACGCTCACGAGATTACTTTGTCATTGCAATGGCATTGAAATGGCCGAAATGGCCGCCGCGGCATTGGATAGCATTGTTGGATAAGCCAAATGTTTCCAATGCAAAATAATCCTCAAAAGAAAGTTGGGACAATGGGTACGAGACAAGCCCATACCTTACAGTCTAGTCAACAAGCTGCTGGGGAAACACGGTGACGTATCGAACTTTCACTGTATCATCATATCAAAGGTCGAAGCAACACTGTTGTAGTCTCCGTTGCAGACCATACACAAGTAAGGAAGACAGTCGTTCCTTATCTAACACTGTTGTACATGGTACATATTATATATAGGCTACTGCTGCCACAGTGATGATACAGGCTACCTCACGCTATATCATAGCGCTACAATATTGCGTCGAGGTACTTCACGATTCTGTCAAAATGCTCGGCACGGATCCCATGAACACCACGAACGAACACATCACATCCGGAACGCTGACCTGGATAATCTTCTCCTGACTAACTTTGGACGCAGACTTCTGAGTCTCATGCGCCCCCACGTTATTAGGATTCGTCTGGAGGCGACGTGCGTTATTGTTCTCTCTAGGCTATAGGGGTGTACTATGAAGTCTATGAGAGCTTTCGACGCAGGCAAGGCACGAACCACCGGCTAATTGCAACTCCTCCGGGCACAGGTGACGCTATGAACTTCTTGGTTCTGATCGTAGGGAAGTTCCAATCAGGAGTGAAATCTATGACAGTCTATAACACCCATACCAGATCTACCACGGAGCATATCAGAGTTTCTTCTCGGAGGTCAAAGAAACTCTTACCGGACTTCTGTCCCTCCAATCTGACATTGACTGCCCGAGGGAGATGGCTCTCGGAGTAGAGAGCTGCAAGCTACCAGACCATACTACTAGTAGAAGTTGAGTCTGTCCAAACGCCGAGGTCCATCTAGAGTATACATACCTACCACAACATAGCATATGAAGCAGTGGCGAGTTTCCATGATCATTCCACAGTTAACCTGAGCAGGGTAAAGATCTGTATCCATATGCTAGAAGAGCACAGGGCTGCTGTGGTCAGCCGCACGTAAAGCATAATCGCAAAACCCGTGAAAGTTTGCCCGCGTACAAGTCGCCAATCATAACCTATCCCTGTCCTAAATACAGTGCATTGTCATCTCAGGCGTTAGCTAGCACGCCATGCCACGCTTAAGTACGTTCTATAGCGGGCGCGGAGAAGGTGGCATGGATCACACTAAGTCCAATTGCAGCAGGTGTATGACAATACCGGACACTAGTGGGCGAAGTAAGAAGCGCAGTTCCGTCAGACGCATCTCGGACACAAGGAAGCTCCGTGACCACGCACCTTCAGGGCCCGAAGACCAAAACCTCCGCAGATCAGGCCGTCTAAAGTTGAAAGAGTAGTGTCCGATGCGTGCCCGTGTCCAGCTCGCAACGCGTGACGCGCGCATATAGCTTAGACCGATTCGAAGACACATCCATTCACTCAACTTGCAAATAATGAAACATGCTGTCAAGATTGAGTGGCCGTCACTCCCACACTCGCCCTCGCGTAAGACTCCGTATGAATCGCGACATGAACAAACAATCCTCCAGTCGTGGCGACATTTTTTCTCAGTCATACCCGACCCTCCCGGGGACGACCCCGAACGCAGGCCCGCCCTTACCGAACATCGCGCGCAAGTCCGCGGCGAGGGCCTCGGGCTTTTCGTGTGCGGCGAAGTGGCCCCCCGCCTTGTGCTCCGACTCGAACACGACGTTGCCGGCCTGTCGAGCCCATCTGCGATGAACACTCAGCATCAGCGGGCGGTTCGATGTACGAATGCGGCAGTTACGCACGTCTTGGGTAGGGAGGTTAGCTCTTTCGGGAAGAACGACAACCCGCAAGGGATCGAGCTCCACGGGACGCTGGTGTACTCCTTTGCGTTTGTGACCTCGTAGTAGATCCTGACAGAGGCCGCTGGTCCTGTCCTCGAGAACCAGTACAACGAGATCCACGTGAGCACTGCAGTACACGTGAGTAAGCCGAGTCCTCGAAGCAGACGCAGGGGCCTATTCACCTTCGTCGTCCTGCCAGGGGTAGTCGTCCGACCAGGCTACGAGCTTCTCGTATACCCACGCAAGAAGGCCAACAGGTGAGTCTGCGAGCGAGTATCCGAGGGTCTGCGGCTGAGTCGCCTGCTCAAGGAAGTAGCCTCGGCCCTTTTGCAGGAACCATTGCTGTCGTACAAGCGAGGCGCGCTCCGCGTCAGTATAGGGCGTGAGGGCGTGTTGCAGCCAGAGGCGCGGGAACTTCGTGAGGGCAGGAGGGGTGCGGATTCTGGAAGCAATCCGTTAGACTGCGAGCATGGGGAATATGACGACGTACCTTGGGAAGTTGGTGTGCCAGGCCTTTACACTCTTGCGACCGTAAGCTGCAGCGAGTTTGCTAGCGATCTGAGTAGCGACGACTTCTTAGTACTCCCAATCAGTACCAGCAAAAAGACGTACAAAGGAGCCCCAGTCTCCGCCCTGCACAACTGGAGCACGCCTGTCATCACGCAGTTGTTAACGAGAGACAGTATGCGCACCGTATTCGTCGTATCCCAACGCCAACATGAGCTTGTTCACTACCTCTGCGTACCGGTCGCCGGTGAAGCCCGGTTGCTTTGCAGCCTCCGAGAATCCGAAATTGGGCAGGTTCGGTGAGACCACATGGAAGCTAGGATGGTCGGGTGACGCCTCCGTCAACAAAGGAAGCATCTTCCTTACTTCCAGGAAGTGCCCAGGCCCTACGTGCATGCACGACCATGAGCAACACTGTGGACTCTTACAGACGAATGAGAACGTACAGCCATGGATGAATAGCAACGGAACCGCGTTCTTCACCGTACTCGTCTGGTGTATATAGTGAATGTTCAATGTGCCGAACCCATCTACGTCGATATCCCTCGTGAACTGCGGGATCTCGTTGATGCTCGCCTCCGCTGCCCGCCAATCATAGCCCTCCTTCCAGCGCGCGACGAGCCGCTTGATGTCCGCGAGGGGAGCACCATAGTCCCAACCAGCACCCTCAAGCTCGTCGGGGAAGCGGACGAGGTCGAGCTTTTTGCGAAGGAGGTCAAGCTCGGAGTCGGGGATGGCGATTCTGAATGGCTGTTCTGTCATGCTTGTAGGTGTGCTACGCTGAGACCGTGAGTGGGTCGCGCTGGCTCTTTATATACTGTCCGCGGGTTCGGTGGTGACTTCTGTGATCCCGGTCCCGCTCGATGCTAAGTGCCGCATGATCTTATATGTGTAGTGCATATTGCGAAGGGCTGAGTCAGGCGAATCCCCTAATACGCGGAACCCTCCGTTGTTTCAGGTTGCCTTGGAACACGATCTATGCCGTAAAACTGTAGATCTAGCTAGAGTTGAGGGTCAAAAGCTCAGAGTTCAGTGAAGTGAAGTTGGTACGCGAGCCTGGGGCTGCACTCGTCGCGGTCTCGCGTTGAACGGTCGCCGGGTCGATCCAACAGGCGCCTGGGTCCCTATGCGCAGCCTAGGCGCCACGCGGAGGCGCTACGTATATGGAAGACGTCACTGGCGGTGGCGCGAGGGGCGGGCGATCTTGGTCGATTCAAAAGACAAGCCCAGTCGCGATGGCCGGCAAAGTTCTTTCTTACGACCATCATGTCCGCCTATCCCGTCCAAGTGCGTTTACCTCCATGCAACTCACCAAGGGCGAATCTCATGGCCATTCATAGGTTTCGAATCTTTCTCCTTCTACGACCAAAGAACACCTCCATGAGTTCTTCTCGTGAGTGTCCAGCTGATCGATTTCGTGCTGTGGCTCTCGCTCATGCTCAGTTGCATAGATTCTGCGGCAAGATCACCTCCATCGACCACGATGCATCGGAGCAGACTGCCACGGTTCACTTCGAGAAGCCGTCCGCAGCCAAGACCGCGCTCATGCTTAATGGCGGCAGCCTCGATGGCTCAACACTAACCGTCACGAGCGAGAAGGAGCACCACGACGAACGTCCCACATCCGCAGGCGATGGGGTCCACTTTGAGCAGAGCGACAAGCCTCGGGCTGCTAGTGAGTGGATATTTACTGGCCTGATTGCGCTAATCGGCTCATCACATGCACTGTAGTCGCGGCGGAGTACCTCGCCAAGGGCTACCAGTTGCACGACCAGATCTTGCAGCGCGCGATTGAACTCGACAGCCAGCATGGCATATCGTCGCGCTTCCTCAGCTACATGAAGTCTCTCGACAACACCCTCGGCGAGAAGGTCGTCGGGCACGACAAGACCATCTCGGGTCACGTGCAGGAGAAGCTTTCGCAAGCCACCCAGCAGGCTAAGGCTGTCGATGAGCAGAAGGGCTACTCCAAGCAGGCGTCCGACGTACGTGTCTACTTAGCGCAGTATTGTGAGCGACCACGCTGACTGTCGACTCTTGACAGTACTACACGCGTGCCGTCTCGTCGCCGTGGGGTCAGAAGGTCTTTCAATTTTACACCACCACTTCCAAGCAGGTGCGGGATATCCACGAAGAGGCGTTGCGCATCAAAGAGAGCCAGTCCAGCAAGCCTGCTGATATTGGCACTGCGTCCACCGGTGTTGGCACCACGGCACCTCCGCTCGATCCTACCGTACATACAACGGAGAAGCCGCTCGCATAAGGTTGTACTCAGAGGAGTGCAGAAGTCGTGCATATGAACGAAAGATGTGCTAGTATTTGTAACAGATATAATCTTGATGATGCGATCCGTAACGTGGTATGTTGCATAAGTAGAAGAATCTGAACCTCAGTGTGACATTACTCACTCTACCGCTAGGTGAAACTACTCCTATCACACGAGGCGGTATTGCACGTCGTACGACGATACGTCGCTACATGAGTTCTGTCAAATTGCGAGCTATGTACCAATGGTAGTACAAGCATCTGGGATAGCGTCCCGTTTAAAGACGCGTTACGTCACGCGTATCGGACGCGTACTGTCAGTATTTCGGTGTCTAGATCTGTCGTCGCGACCGTGACCCTAGTTGCTGGCATATGCATGGTCGCGCAGTCGGTCGTAATGCTCTCTTTTGGCTTTCACTGCCTTAGCTCGAGACATCCGCGACTGTGCAAACAAGCTACGTAGCTGCAGAGTTTCTTCACGCGCGATATACGACTTAACCATGCTTTTGCATTAGGAAGTCACCAGTATTGTGTCAATAAGCCCCACTGCATGCATATTTCAAGCCGCTGTCATGCTGACTTGAGCGTATCCGCCAATGAGACGCTTACCCCCTCGCTATGACCCCGAGGAGGCATCCCTTGGGTTACTCTCCTCCCCGTGGTGTCCGGAGACAGCGTCAAACCTTGGACTACTACCCTGAGTCACTACGCGCTACAATTGACCCGGATCATTCATTTCCAGTTAGTCGAATACAGCAACTTGACACGATCGTCATACGACGAATATTCAATTGTTCACTCTCGCATGTCCTTAGGTGGAGTTTTGTCTTCACGGCCTTGCTCGTCATGTGTAGGTATGTGCCTCTCACAATGCCACAAGTGGTGACCTAATCTCATGCTGCTGTTTGTAGCTTGTGCGGAGCGCTTGACCGGTGAAATTGCTCTGCAAGTCTGTCAGACAGTGCAAGTGGTCCTTTCCGATGCATTGCTGACGGTGTTATGGGGGCTATCACAGTTCATGTATTGATAGGCGGCGTCTCATGGGGGTGAGACCTGCGTTCTGCTACCCTTCTATTGGTCCTGACTGCCGCGTTAACATGGCTTGATAAGATCGTTTGCTTCATTCAGGAGAGGCCAAGGAACGTTGGTTGTGCGTCTTGCTGGAACTGCCGGAATCGAGGCGCAGAGTGGCAGCATCCGATCGGAGCCGCGAGTATAAGTTGGACAAGGATGCAGAGTAACCTGTAGCTCTCAACCTCCAGAGTATTCACCACTTACCCACTATTACCAATGACCACCCATCGCTTTGCTCCCGAGAACCTCGACACAGATGTCCTCATCATCGGCGCAGGACCCGGAGGACTGATGGCCGCATTGGCCTTGTCTCGCCTCGGAATAAAAGTGAAGCTCCTGGAAAGACGGTGCGTTCGTGCTTCTTCTTAGAATAATATAGCTCATATGTATCTACCGGCGACTAGAATTCCGGGAGAGGTAGCGGGTCAAGGAGATGGCTTCAAGCCACGAATGATAGAGATATGGGAAAGCCTCGGGATAGGTGCCGAACTGAGGGCAGTGGGCAGCCATTGTCATCGTACGGTGTGTTACTCATTGGCGAAGTTCGGTATGTTTTGGCTGATATCACTGCGCCTCTAAGGCCATCTACGTGCCTAATGATGAAGGTTCGGGTATCAAGGTGAGCAGCAGCATGGTGTCATCTCACTTCGCTGTACTAACATTCCGCTACAGGAAGCCGGTCAAAGTATCAATATACCTACTGATGATACTCCTTATCCTTACGAGGTGAATCTGAAACTTAGTCTACCGGATCCCTATAATACTGAGTCTTACATGTCTTCTCCAATCAGCTTGGCGCCAGCAGCCGTATCACAGAAGGAATCATGACGCGCGCGCTAACTGCACAAGGCATCGTCATCGAGCAGCCAACCGTGCCAGAGTCTCTGCGGATTGTCAAGGCAGAAGATGGTGCAGGAGAGCCGTATGTTGAGGTAGGCACTCTGTGAAGAAACTTAGTATCACTGCAATTGGGCTTCTGACATTCAGGTTACTATCGCTAAACTGGATGAGAACTACCTAGCAGTCAATCGTGTCGGACCGGCTGACAGGAGTAAGCTCGTCAATACACCGGAAGTTCTCAAGGAGCGGCGCGTTGTCCGGGCAAAGTATGTTCTCGGGTGTGATGGTCAGTGTGATATACGTTAAACAGATGTTTGAGACGTCATCTGACATGGGTATCCGTAGGTGCTCATTCATGGGTCAGAAAGGCAGTCAGTATTGCTCTGGAGGGAGAGATGACCAGTATGTGTGTCTCTGACTTCGCAGCACAAGGCTCTGATCTACCCTAATTCAGATCTGGTATGGGGTGTCGTTGACTTCACCCCCGATACGAACCTCCCGACGGTCAGAGCCAAGACTGTCATAGCGTCACCTCTGTCTGGTGGAATATTAGTGAGTTGGTGGTACGTGTCTTGCTCATATAGGACACCCCCTCATAGGCTTGTCAGCACATTCCTCGTGAGGATAATAAAGCACGTGTCTATGTCTCGCTTCGGAAAGACCCCAATACTGTGGCAGCGGATGAGACCCAGAAGTCCACCTCCAAAGAAAGCCAAGAGAAGATTATCCAGGTCAGCTCCCTGGGAATGACGCATTCGTTCTTAATGTTCATGTGACGTGCAGTCGATTGAGAAAGCGTATCTCCCGTACACCATGAGGCTTACCAACATTACTTGGTGCAACGAATATAAAGGTGCCATTCACAGATCAACAAAAGGCTTAAAACTTACTCCCTGCTTGCGTACAGTGGGCCAGCGGGTGGCCACCACGTTCTCAGCTAGCAATCGTGTCTTCCTGCTTGGTGACGCTGGTGCGCCTGCATGCTCACGAGAAAGGTCGACTACTCACCTGAAACCATGCAGCGCGTACCCATTCCCCAATGGCGGGTCAGGGTGCTAACAGTGCCATGACGGATGCCTATGACATTGGTAACGCGTGCTCGAACGCTCTGTTGAACCACTTATCTGATTGCATGCACCATAGCTTGGAAGCTGGCGTACGTTCTGCAAGGGCGTGCTAAGGCGGATATACTCGACACCTACGAAGCGGAGCGACGTGTGCACGCGCTCGAACTCATACAGCTTGATCAGGATATCTTCGATACATTTAGACCCGGTGTTTTTACTGCGGAGGCATTCGCTAAGTGAGCAACAGTCATTCTCTTGATCATGAAAGTTGTACTGATGTTGGTTCAGGCTGCTAGACGACAAGCTGATGTTTGTGAGGTAAAGATTCCGTCAATCTTGCGAGAGTCCTATATTGAAGTTAGGCAGCGGCCTTGGGGTCAAATGCCGATCGCGGTTGACGGTCCCCGATGATGACCATTTAGCGCCCGGACTTTCCATTGGAGAGCGCGTCCCATGTGTGGATATCACACGCTTGAGCGACTGGAGCCCATCGAACCTGCTAGACTTAATGGCATACAACGGCCATTTCAAGCTGATATTCCTCCCGGGCGACACGCGGGTCTCATCCTTCGCCAACCTTCTCAACACTTTCTCTGGAAGACTTGTCGGCAATTTAAGTGAAGAAGTACTGAAATTCCTCGACATCTTCACTGTACTCAATATACCCAAAGACGCGGTATGCGACAACCTACGTCTGCCGCCTGCTTTTCGCATCACAGAGAAGTAAGCCTTAAGCCCTATTGCTACGAAGTCATGACCGGGTACCTGACTAACCCGTGTAGCGTGTATGTTGATGAAGCTGGGCGAAGTCAAGCGCGACAGAACGGCCGGCTCTACCAAAGCCTCGGGATTCGACCTGATGAAGGCGTTGTCATCGTTGTGCGTCCTGATTGCGTCACAACCATGGTCACCCGATTTCTCTCCGAGGATGTGGACAAGATAGCAAATTACTTCACCACATTATAGAATGAGACCCAACGGATCCAAGGAGCAATTGTACAATCATATAGCAGGATGCTGGTGCTGGACCGATGATGGCTAGAGGGTGTCTATGGTGCTTAGAGAAAATACATGATTCTTCAGAGCTTCCGTGGGCGGACTGTTCTACAGAAATTCGCCTGCATTAGGACAGATGCAAGCTCAAGTTTATACCTGCTGAAGTACCCAGGTATTTTGGCCAGAAACAACGGACCGTCACGATCTTTGAGTGAGCGGCAAATGCCGGGCCGCCAGTCAGGCCTGCTGATCCGAGGTACTTAAAGCGGATTCGACGCTGGTTGGCTGTCCAGAATTGAGCGCCACACCACTCAGTCCTCTCAAGCTCTACTTAGCCTGAGTCTCAATCTCTTTGCAATTGTTACCTCCCGCCTCCACGCGAGCATCGCCACTGAAGTACTGACTCTGGAGACCACCACAATGTCCAAGAGTATGGTTCCTCAGTAGTTGTCATTCTCGCCGTCATGAAGACGCCAGCTGAGGTGCTATTGCACGGCGATTGGTCCCCGCGCAGTTCGATATGACAGAAGATAAGAGAGCGATTGATAAAGCGCCGAGCGGTTCCGAGGCACTTATATCTCAGGTTCTCAAGAGTCAAGTATACTATTAGTAGTCCATAAGACCACGCCTGAAAGGTGGGCCCCGCTATATTCAGCCTCAAAGTCTCCAATTCGAAAGCGGACGTCTCACTAGTGTCAGTGTCGGATCCGCGTTCAATTGTAGGCGATATTTCGCGGGAAGCGTCACGCATCGCCAGCAACTCGTTCAAGTTATGTCTCACTCAAAATTTGGTGGAACTACGTCTAGTACGGCTGCACCACACGACCGTGACCTCCCTGGGTACGTCCGATACAATACGCTTATGACGAGCTGCTTTATCCTCATATTCACGTACACATAGCGTCGGTGTTGCAGATGCGCTCCTCGTTTTGCCTGTCGTCCTAGCATCCGTGTCATTGGTGATACTCCTACTTCAATTTGTCTTGCGTCGAAATAAGGTATGTTCGGATGTCATGTATGCATCACGATCATTACTCATGTATTTGACAGAGTGACTTGAATGATGAAGAGCACGTACCTCCTGTGCAAAGTGGATTCCAACCTGCACGTTGGATCGCTCAGCGAGGCGGGCCGACTATATTCATTTTCAATGTCGTCCGGTCCCTCTTTTGCATTGCATTTCTTGCTCTCTCAGCTGTGACGGCAAACTCGCCGCGACCTGATGCACTTCTTTCGAAGGACACGCTAGACGATGTGACGTCCGCCAGTATCCCTGCAGCCTACGTAAAGTCTCCTCCTATGGCTGCTTCAATTTTCACTAACTTCGCTTTCAGCTATACGCATGCATCCTCTCCATCTCCATCACCATTCTCAAACCGCGGGGGAGTGTATTAGCTGCGCGACACCTCAATGCGGTCCTGTTCTCTATTTGGGCTGTATACGTATATCGGGACGTCTGGCCTCTCGCCACATACAACTTGCAGCCCTTGGATACCTCAGAGGGCCCCTTATTCTGGGTTCGCTTCACACTACTCACTGTCAGTGGTGTAGTGGTGCCTCTGGTTATCCCGCATGCTTATATTCCCTTTGATTCAATGGTGAGGAAATCCGAGGAACCTGGCTCGTATCCTAATAGTCCGCGTACAGAATCCATGGCCCAACCCTCCAGCGGAGCAGACGGCATCGTGGCTCTGGTTCGCATTCTACTTCTTCGTGGACGAGACTATAAAAGACGCGTCGCGAGTGGACCACCTTCCGCTCGAGAAGCTGCCGCCTCTAGCAGACTACGACGAGGCAGAAAACCTCTTAAAAGACAGCCTCCGCGTATGTTTACTTCTCCGTCACATAGCACGTTTAAACTGACCGGAACACATTTGGTAGGAACTCGATCCGCTTCAGTCAAAGAAGCGCCGGCACCTCGCATGGAGCCTTCTGAAAGTGTGGCGTGCGTTTTGACGTTCTTGACTCAGACTCATGCTAATCAGTACCAACAATCAGGCCTGGAATGGATCAAAATGGTTTTCCCTCTTGCGGGCAGCGTACGTCGCTCAGTTGATCTTTGATCTGTCTATAGCTCACCTTCCCTCGTAGTCCGCTTTCAAGTTCGTTGCGCCAATAAGCATCAGATATCTTCTCCAGTAAGATCCCATATTCCTGATTAATGCACATCGCTAATTTATGATTAGCTATATTGAATCTGGAGGCAAAGAATCACTCGTACACCCTTGGTTCTGGATAGTCTCTCTTCTCTGTGGACCCATCTTTGACAATGTCTGCCAACAAAGATACACCTTCCTCGGGGTCCGTGGCGTACCTCTTGCTCTTGCACCACTCCTTACTCAATATAGTTCCATAGACGAGACTGTTGGTCCGCGCGGAGGCCGTCATCACACAGCTCATCTTCAATCACGCACTACGTGTGCGAATGAAAGCAGAGATCTCGGACACACCCTCGTCCGAAGATGGTGCTCCCCGACATAGAATCAACAAAACGAAGAATTTGACTGGCAGAGTGAATAACCTCGTCACCTCCGACTTTGTGTCTGTCGGTCAGGGCATCGACTTTCTTTTCCTTTGTACGTGCATACTCCATTTGAAGCACCTCCTTTTGCTGATGTACCATGGTAGTGGTTAAAACCCCCTTGGAACTCGGTCTCTGTATTTGGTTCTTGCACTCTATACTGGGCTGGAGGTGCGTCAGGCATACATGTGCAATGATATGGAGTTGCTCATATATCCTGCCAGTGCTCTCGTTGGTCTCGCAACCATTGTTATTCTGCTTCCTGCACCGGGAACGATGTCTGGCATGATACACGGAGCAGAAGTCGAGAAGATGAAGAGAGTAAGCACCTATCATTTTTGCTCTGAAGATTCTATGAAACCTTCTTTGCTCCAGACGGACGCTCGCGTTCAGACAGTCACTGAAGGTGAGACCGATTCTGGTATGCGTACAGCCCTACTCACCGCATGTGCCAGTCATGAACGTTGTCCGCATGATCAAGTTCTTTGCTTGGGAAGGGCACATTGAGCAGCAGCTGGCTGAAAAGCGGAACGACGAACTCGCGTGGATAAAAAGGTCAAAGCTCTTGACTATCATCAATGATAACCTGAAGTGCGTCTTCATTGAGCTGTTTATCCATTTAGGCTGACTGGCATTCGAAACCAGTGACATAGTCCCTCTGCTAACGATGGTAGTGACCTATTCTACCTACGTGAGTCAGCTCTCTACCGCCTTTCGCGTGCTGATGAGAGGTATAGACGTTAGGCATGAAGCGCGAGTTGACGGGTGGGAGCCTCTACACCGAATGCTTGATTATATCTTACAGATTATATCTAGCGTCCATCATTTTTTCCTCCATTGCAGGTATGCTGAAAACCTCGCGGGTGGCCAGAGAATGAGCTGACGATTCCGTAGTCTTTGAGACTTTCACCTCGCTGATGCACATGGTGATGAGCCTAATTCCTGGGTATATATCAGGTAAAAATGGGCAATATTCCCACGTACTAACGCAGTGCTGAGGACGTTCGTTCGTAGCCAAAGTTGCGCTTGATCGCATGAACGACTTCCTGCACAACGTGGGTCAACTGACGGATTCTATGGAGGATTGGCGGCCTGATAACTCTCTTCAGACAGAGCTCCTCGATGAATTTGCTGATCATCCTGACAACATTGGCCATTCGCTGCATTCACATTCGCACGAGTACAATGACGATGTGATTGGAATTAGGAAGGCAGCCTTCACCTGGACATGCGACGACAACCATGTGCCAGATGCTCCTGCCTCGCTAGCAGGACGGAGGCATTTTGCATTGCGAGTCGATGGTGACGTCCGGTTCAAGCGAGGTTGCATCAACCTCGTGATCGGCCCAACGGGTTCAGGGAAGACCTCTTTGCTCATGGCCCTCATCGGAGAAATGCATTACATATCATCGGGAACAGACTCCTTCTGTAGGCTACCGCGCTCTGGTGGTGTCGCCTACGCAGCTCAGGAGTCGTGGGTACAAAATGAAACCATTAGGGTAAGTTTACAAGACAAGTGAGCGAAGTTCTTACTGAAAAGCCCCCGGCTAGGACAATATCTTGTTCGGTGCTGTGTATGACGAGCGGCGATACCAGATGGGTATGCAATGCAGGTACTCGAGTTACGATGTACCTTTGACCTACATACGCAGTACTCGAGCAATGTGCCCTCAAGCATGACCTTCAGTTATTCGTTGCTGGCGACCTCACTGAAGTGGGTGAGAAGGGCATCACTCTCAGGTATGTATCTACCATTCTTCGATATGTTGGTTTCCTCGGCTGACCATTTACTAGTGGCGGACAGAAGGTCACTCCCCATACAGGCGATACAGGAAGTTTTATGCTGACGTTCCCCTTCCAGGCACGCATTACACTCGCTCGTGCCATCTACTCGAAGGCACAGATCTTGCTCTTGGACGATGTCAGTCGCTTTCTGAGAAGCAGAGGAAGCTGGTTGTGTTGATGATGTATCTAGGTCCTGGCGGCTCTGGACGTGCACACGTCTCGATGGATCGTGGACAAGTGTCTCAAAGGCGAGCTTGTTCGCGGCCGGACAATCATATTGGTCGTGAGTTGTATCACACTCTTATCCTGACGGAGCTACAAACCCTACGACCAGACACACAATGTTACTTTGGCACATCCCATTGCCGAATATGTAGTAGCTGTCGGGCTAGATGGCCACGTTAGTGGCGAAGACTCTGTTGCTAGTGCACTGGAGCATGACAGTAAGCTTGCCGCCGAAGTTGCAAAAGAAGAGAAGAAACTTGCAAAGGAAGAAATGAGCACTGGTAACGAAGTGCAGAGCGAAACCACGCAAAAGGCTGTCGGGAGACTAATTATTGAGGAGGAGGTTGAAGTAGGCCATGTAGGTTGGTCAGCTAGTGAGTTGGCGCATCGTCTATGGCCCGCAGGAATGATTTCTCAACGAAGGCTAGTGAGGCTGTATCTGCACGCACTTGGCGGAGAACATCAAGTGTTCTTCTGGCTCAGTTTTATGGGCAGTCTGGTCATTTTCAATGCGCTCAACAACTTGCAAACTTGGTTCCTCGGCTATTGGGCTCGGCAATACGACGAACATGATGCCGCAGATGTGCACGTTCAATAGTAAGCTGATAGCCCAGATTCTACAAGTCAGCAGATCTGCTAACACTGTCCACAGTTATCTCCTCGGATACTGCATTATCATCGTAACATCAATTGCCTTCTACATAACAGCATTGGCCGTTTTTGTGCTGGGCACGCTGAGGGCATCTAGAGTCATGCATCGGACACTGATCTCTTCTGTATTCTCTGCCACACTCAGGTATTGTATTCGACCAATACTCATGCGACTCGGTGCTAACGGCTGGCTAGATGGTTAGACAAGACACCTGCAGCTAGGATAATTGCTCGCTGCACACAAGACGTCAAAGCTGGTGAGAAAATAAATATATGATTTTTGACTTACATTCATCGGAGACAGTGGATGACCAGGTCGGTAGATGGGTAGGAGTACTCGTGGAGATGGGCACTGCTATGCTACTGAAATTAGGCGCTGTCATGCTCATATCGCCCATCTTCTTCATCCCTGGAGTACTCATCGCTTTCTTGGGCGGTTGGATTGGACAGCTGTACATAAAGGCGCAACTCTCCGTCAAGCGCGAATTGAGCAATGCAAGATCGCCTGTGCTAGGCCACTTCGGAGCTGCATTCGCGGGAATTAGTGCGTCCTACAATGTTTGTTTGCTTGGACGTCAATTGATGTCTCATCATTCATCCAGCCTCAATTCGTGCATACGGTGCTCAGGATACCTTCAAGAAGGAATCGTACATACGCATCAACCGTTACACGCGCGCGTCCAGGGCCTTCTGGAACCTCAACCGGTATGTTCATTACATGATTCAATATTATCATTGGCTGATGTTTCCACAGCTGGGTGGGGATCCGAATAAACGCACTAGCAGCCCTCTTTACCGCATGTTTGGCGGCATATCTCGTATACCTGACAGCAAACACGGCTTCCAACGTTGGTTTCTCACTGGTCATGGCTGGTCAGTAATGATTTGCTACTACACTTGTGCTGATCCTGGCAACTACATGTTAGTCGGCTTCAGCAGCCAGATCCTGTGGTTCGTCAGGATCTTCAACAGATTCGAGGTCTCAGGTGTGCGCGAAAGCTAGTTGCTAAAACCATTACTAAGAGCGTACCTCGTGATAATTAGGCAATAGGTAAGAATATAATCACCGGAAGATCACATTTCTCACTCTCGAGACAGCTTGGAAAGAATCAAGCAGTATCTTGACATAGAACATGAACCGGCACATACTGCGAATGGTGTTCCTCCTGCTTATTGGCCAGCAAGCGGCCATTTGACGGTGGAGAGATTATCCGCACGCTACTCAAAGGTGAGCTTGCTCGATCTGAATCAATGCTTGACCGTCTGAATGTACCAGGATGGTCCGCGGGTGTTACATGAAATCTCATTCGAGGTGAGATCTGGAGAACGAGTTGGCATTGGTACGTTCCATCTTCACACTCTGGTGTAGATAACTGATGGCCTAGCAGTCGGTCGGACTGGGAGTGGGAAGGTGGCTCGATTCTGATTTATCTTTACATGCCACTGACAAGCATTGTAGAGCTCTCTGGCACTTGCATTGTTGCGTTGCATTCATACGGAGGGTAAAGTGTTCTACGACGGTCTTCCCACGGACCGCATCAACCTCGACGCTCTCCGGTCTAACATCACTATCATTCCCCAGTCGGTACGTGACTAGACATGGGTGCTCAGTCTGACATTACTGACGTATCCTCAAGCCTGACCTTCTCAGCGGAACGCTACGTCAGAACCTCGACCCCTTCCAACAATATGATGATGTAGTTCTGAATAATGCCCTTCAATCTGCCGGACTCTTGTCCATACAAAGCGGCTCAACAGAGGGGAGGATCACTCTCGATACCCATATCGCCGGTGGAGGAAGTAATCTGTCCGTGGGCCAACGCCAGATCGTAGCGTTAGCCAGAGCGATCGTGCGACAGAGCAAGCTACTTATCCTGGATGAAGGTCTGCATTCACTTCCTGAATACATTTACAAGCACTGATATCATATGCTTACAGCTACGTCCGCCATTGGTGCGTGCAGGCATCATCATCATATAGCATCGCTATAACCCCTCTCCTCGATAGACTACGCAACGGATGCTGCGATCCAATCCTCGCTACGCAAGGAATTGGACAGAGGTGCAACAGTCCTCACCGTGGCTCATAGGCTGCAGACCATAATGGATTCAGACAAAATCGTGAGCGCATTTGGCATCCTGAGCCACCAATACTGACGATCTGCTAGATGGTCCTTGATGCCGGCCACCTAGTGAGTGTGCAACAGATCAATGCTCTGAGCCGGCATCTGACACGTCGCTGATAGGTCGAGTTTGGGGAACCCGACAAGCTCCTGAGAGACGATAAGGGGATGTTCCGCGCCTTGGTAGATGAAAGCCCGGATCGCGACGCGTTGTATTCTATGGCAAGTCATGCGAGAGTAGCGCCATATTAGTGTCATCGTCATGGAAGTGCATTAGAGTGCACCGATGTTGCTAGTGCTGTAGTTTTGCATGATGAGCCCTAGACAGATTGCGATGGCCGCCGTAATGCCGAAGTCGCCCCCATTGTAGAACGGTACGAGGAGCTTTGAGAAACGTCTGAGATAATTGGTGCGGTCTTCGACGGACACGCAACGCTCCGATGCCCTTGTGGTAGTTCTTGAACTTCTGTACTTACATATCGGAATCCTCTCTCAGTGAGTCAATTGACATCGCGAACTGTCAGTGTCTCAGGCGTGCCTTGTCGATGTACTATGTGGCTGCAAGCAGATGCGATACTGTATAGACGCATTAGCGAGCTGGGAATACGGTCGTGCTGGCAGGGCTAATAGACTGCACTCTTGCACTTGCCATAACGTATTAGTTGTGTGAGTCATCTGGCCGCGTCCGAGTCTCTCCGTCAGGCGCATGTTCGCAGAAGGCGACTGTGTTCCCGACTTCTCATGATGGTCCAAGGTGTGCATGTGAGAGCCGGTCCACTGACTCCGGTGCTACGTAAGTGCCCCAGTGTGTTATCAAATGCCTTGCGATTCCTCCTTGACTTCCCATTCCGGGTCGCTTTGCTACTGTACTGACTATTCCACTGGTTCACTGCGTAGGATTTTGCCGGTCTGAGCACACGAGGCTGCAGCATGGAGCAACAGTTCAAGCTCGCCGTGCCCGACGCAGATATCGAGCTGCTTCGCAAAAAGCTCGAACTCACGCGACTTCCAGATGAACTGGAAGATGCCGGCTGGGAATATGGCGTGCCCTTGGCTCACGTCAAGCGGCTCGTCGAGTACTGGAAGGACGGATACGACTGGCGGAAAGCCGAGGATGAGATCAACACTCTGCCACAGTTCACGAGAGACCTCGACGTCGACGACTTCGGCACACTCAACATACACTACATCCACCAGAAGAGTACAGTCGAGAGCGCGATACCTTTGCTGTTCGTTCATGGATGTGAGTATCTCAAAGTACGTGGCTGCGAGCGTGTCCATTGACGTCATTACGACTCGGATATCTAGGGCCCGGGCACTTCCTGGAAGTGAAGAAGATGCTGCCCCTGCTGACAGCAGCGTCCGACGAGCATCCCAGTTTCCATGTCGTAGCACCTAGCCTGCCGAACTTCGGCTTTTCGGAGGCCCCGAAGAAGAAAGGCTTCAGTGGCCACCAATACGCAGAGGTGCGCGTGTCTTGCAGCTATCCATGTATGGAATGCACCCCAACAAGCATCCTCTTAGGTGTGCAACAGGCTCATGCTCTCCTTGGGCTACAATGAATACGGTATGCCTGGTCTACCTCAGCCTCATAGGTCGCATTAGCTGAGATCCGCATCTCAGTCGTTCAAGGCGGTGATTGGGGCTATTTGGTCAGTACTGTATCTTCGTAGCGCGTTATCTGTAGGCTCACTGCTCCGATTAGATTGGCAAGATAATAGCGGCGGACTACGGCCACAAGACTGTCAAAGCTTGGCACACCAACATGCCAGCGTACGTTTCCCCACGGCCATTCCAGACACTCGCACTCATACACTACTTTAGAACCCGCCCACCAAGCTTCTGGACGCACCCCGGACGGTTCCTCGCATTCCTTGGCTCTATGGCGCTGCCATGGTCCGAGCGCGACAAGACTGGCCTCGCACGGACCACGCACATACGCAAGAAGGGGATGGGCTACTTCCACGAGCAGTCCACCCAGCCACAGACGCTCGGGTACAGCCTCTCCGACTCCCCCGCGGGCCTGCTCGCCTGGATATACGAGAAGCTCGTAAACTGGACCGACAGCTATCCCTGGACGGATGACGAAGGCATGTGTATTCCCTGCGCAACCGTCTTGCTAGCATATCAAAGAGTATGCCTGCGCTAACATGCTCTGACCGACGCTGGCAGTGCTTACTTGGATATCTGTGTACTGGTTCTCTCGAGAGGGACCTGCGGCATCCGTACGGATCTACTACGAAGTCGCAGGACAGCGCGATATCTCCAGTACTCCCTGGAGCTCCATCCCGCTCGGGCTCTCGTTCTTCCCAAAAGAACTCGTCATCGTCCCCAAACTGTGAGCGGCATCAACGCGTCCTCTCGGCTCCCGCACATGCTAGTGCTGACGCCACCGGTTATGTATACTAGATGGGCACGCGCGCTCGGCAACGTCGTTTACGAGTCGGACCACGAGCATGGCGGACACTTCGCCGCGTTCGAGCGGCCGGAGGACCTCGCTGGAGACGTGCGTGCAATGTTTGCGAAAAGCGGACCGGCATACGGAGTCGTGTCGGGAAAGGACGGCTATGCGTAAATAGCTTCCAACCTGTTTTGCGGGCCTTCAACATCAGAGTTGACCACCTACGCTCTTGTAATCTAGCTGCGTTGTCCGTTCAAGGTTGTGACACCTCAACCCTAGTACGGCATCAGGACATGGACGTACCTTCCAATGAAAGCTGCTATGATCTTCAGTGCAAACCAGGCGTGGAGTTCCATTCTTGCTTTTGTGTGATGTACAAGTATATTTCATGCTTCGTCTCTGCCCTATCCGCCATCAATTACTCACAAGTCGCCGACTGGGCCCGGCTTTCCTGGGCTGCCTGCTGCTCGCCATGCCGCCAGGATAAGGTCAATAACATCCTGCACACCCTTCTCCTCCTTCACACTGGTGAAGAGTGTGGGCCCGTCCCCTCTCATGAGCTTCGAGTCGCGGTTCATGACCTCGAGCGAGGCGTTCACAAACGGGGCGATATCGATCTATGGGTGAATGTTCAGGCATATGGGAAGAAAGAGAACCCCAGGGGCCCACCTTATTGATAACCAATAAGTCTGATTGCGATATGCCGGGCCCCCCCTTCCTCGGGATCTTGTCGCCACCCTGTCACACCCATCAGAGACCAATGTTCCGTATAGGTGGACCAACAGCGACCCACCGCGACGTCGATCACGTAAATTATGTAGTCTGCGAGTTCCCTCGAGTAGTTCGCCGCCAGATTGTCGCCCCCGCTCTCCACGAACAGCAGCTGGCACCCGAATTTCGCCTGGAGTGTCTCGAGCGCGCCCATATTGGCACTGATGTCCTCGCGGATGGCGGCGTGCGGGCAGCCGCCGGTCTCGATCGCGAGGATGCGCGACTCGGGGAGGGCCTTGTTCTTGATCAAGAATTCTTGGTCCTCGCGCGTGAAGATATCGTTCGTCACGGTGGCTGTGGCGTCATGGAGAGTGAGAACGCAGCAGGCAGAGCACAGACGTGAGAGGGCCCGGACCGATGTTGTACTCCTGGCGGAGTGCTTTGCAGAGAGCGAGCGTGAGAGCGGTCTTTCCAGATCCTACTGGTCTTCAGAAAGCGTTAAAGCTTTGAGCCTGGACGATACGGCGTAGACACCCACCCTCCGATCCCGACGGTGAAGCCGCGTTCTTCGAAGCTGCGCGAAGAGTAATCCGGCAAGTCGCGCTCGGCGAATTTTCCTGTGCTATCATTGAAATTCGACCATCTTCACTCGTGTGTTCCGCCTACCTGGATGGTCCAGGTGTTCGTGGGTGTGCCCATGGTCTCCCGGGCCATGTGTATGTGGTGCTCCGCCGTCGTGCGAATGCGAGTACGTTGGTTGACTTGACCCATTGGTCGACAGGCTGTTGATGAACTGCACCGTTGTACTCATGTCTCACAGCCTCGTCGTGGATGAGCTCTGCAAATCGTCACACTAGTCGTCGTCGACCGGGGGCAAGGTGATACGACTCGGACCGTGACGAGCGCCGGGCGTCTCGTATACGGCGATCGGCGCTCGGTCCCGCGGATCTCACCTAAGATCTCATCGCCCGCCATGCAAGTTCGTCCATTTCGTGAATTATTTTCCCTTGTTTCCGACTCCCATCCTCTTTTTCGTCGCCCTCAACCTGGTCTTCACTTCTGTAGACTGACGCGTACGCTCAAACGTGTATCTACACCCGCGAGATTGCCACTGCTCTCAGACGGGTATACATCATGCTCCAGTTTCCCTGAGAGTCTTGGCAGTCGACCTCACACATGTCCTGCACGGCCTGCATGATCTCCTCTGCCTCCTTGTCTTCCAAGTTTGCCAGGAAATGTGGACGAGCGAACAGACGCAGCCAATCAATCACAGCGCCGTTCAGCGGTGTAATGCGGGGATGGAGGGAGATGGTCTGTACGTCGAAGCCAGCAGACTCGAGCAGCTGCGCGTGCCAGTGTAGAAGCCATACAGGATGATCGTTCCGAGATATCGATGAGTGTGACGACGTTGACAGCGCGAGGCATGACTTACCGTGCTGTAATCTTGGGTTGACGGAAAGTACCACGGGTCGAGCTCCTCTGGCTTGTAGCCGCGGCTTCGGAGAACATGGTGCAAGGCCGACCTGATACCTGCGCGATCGAATCATTAATCTGGCGACGCATACATGCTTCGGGAAGTCCTACTCACCAACGCAGTTCATCTGTCCCCCCATCTCGATAACGAAGCGACCTCCCGGTTTGAGCAAACGTTTCGCACTCTCGATGACGCCCTTCGGGTTCTGCTTGCACCAGTGCAGCGCGGCGTTCGAGAACATCGCGTCATAGCCACCTTTCAGCGAGGCGTCCCAGGAAGACGGGATCTCAAGAGCTTGTGCATCGCCCACGAATGCGTGCTCTAGCCCATGTTCCTTGCACTTCGCAATCTGGTAGAAGGGTTGGAGGTATTTGGGCGAGTTATAACAGACTCAAGGAGGCACGGAATTGATAGAATCCTTACCATGCTCTCGCTACTATCCATGCCCACTACGGTTCCCGTCTCCCCAATCTGCTGTCTGATCTGTAGCGTGACTTCGCCACTCCCGCAGCCGACGTCGATGATCTTCTCCCCTGATTTTGCATTCAACAGGGTGAGCACTGGCGCGGTGAATTCGTTGGAATACACGAAGGAAGCAGTCTTTTGGTAGTTAGCCGCGGACCATGTATCCTGCTTTTTATTCGGGCGGGTATCTGCTGTCATTGACGTCAGGACTCAGCGATGTAGTATAATCTGGAGAATTGGTCGAGTGACAGGTTTGGGATGAGTGGCGAAACGACGCTGTGAGTCGTACAACGTTAAGTATCTTAATTCTCGCGCACGTCTGACTCGTGCAGCGAGAATGACTCGAGTGGCATGTGCACGCAGGCAGGTGTGTATTTTAAGACATGCTGTGGTAGGCTCTACTAGCAGCAGTATGTTCTTGCAAATTCACTGGGGTCTATATAAACTTCAAAGGGATGGGACCTAATGCATAACCGGCGGCACGTCCTTGTGCTATCACCGAATACGCGTACAATCACCAAGACAAGTAGACGACTGTCGTAAACGATAGTCTGCACCCAAGTACTGTCGCACGGCAAGGTACACAATGTCGCGATTGAACATTGTCAAGAGGACATGCAAGGATTGCAGATGAGGCTTCCGCCATCCAGATCACCCTTTCGATGTCTAAAAAACAGGTCAATGCAAGTAGTGAGATGCGATGCGAGATGTCGGAAAAGGGAACACTATCCAGACTGTCTCACAATCACGGTCGAAGGCTGCGATATTCAGTCCAACACGCCGCCCATGCTCGTCCAAAGGAGGTCCAGCCCGGATCGCTCGCCATCGTAAACCCCCAACCGGCCGGGGGAAACATGCACCCCAGCGATGCGCGAAACGTACTGGCATAGTTTGGGAAATGCATAGTGAAGCAGAGGCCAGTGCCGGGGGAAGATCGCGCTCCAGAGTGAGTTCTTGAACGTGAGGATGAAGTCCGATCCGCGCGATCATGTTCTACGCCAGAAAGAAATGCTGAGTTGGTCAGATACTCGACAGAGTTGCGTAAGAACTCACCCGGCCTTGGCTTCGGAATCCGATAATTTGACTCAGTGAGCACTGCGATGTCCGCGGCCGAACTGTTCAGACGTGAGTGAGTGAGAGCAACGCGATATCTTCCGCGCATATGCCTGTAAGCTCCAGGTGTACGATCGGCTCTACATCGGCGAGTGCATCCCAAAATGAGGGACAGATGTTGCAGGAATGATTTCTCGTGTGAGGCTGTTGTATATGGGCAGACGAATCTGCCTGCTGTCCCCGGACATACTTATGGCTCCTGCAGATGGGAGTCTCAGCAGGATCGGCGAGCACGTAGTTGCAGAATCTATGATCCTTTCGCCCAATCCAATTGTTAGGCTTATCCGGACCAGAAGACGGTCTACAGCGTACTTGGATGAAAGTCATCTCGTTGCGGAAATGTACAGCGCTAGACATCTTGTCGCCAAAAGTAGTGCATCTTGGCGTAGAATGGGGTAACGACATGAATGTGACTGACTCCGAGAGTGGCCGCTATAGGCGAAGAGGTGCCACGTGACATATTTCGCATAGCGTAAATCGTTGCCCAGCCTCCTGTGCCCACTATAATACAGTCATCTACCCCCTGGCGGGCCACCACCCCCTGGCGGGTCGCCTGCCATATCAGGGTGATAACGGCCAAATCGGGTAATAAGGCGTCTAACCAGCCTCGAGATAACGCGCGCTGGGTTGGGTACGACGAAGTCCTCCTCACGCATATGTATGACCGGTAGATTCTGTCTTATGAGCTCAAGGGTGACATCTGTAAAATCAATGTAGATACAATAATAGTTGCTTTTCATGAGGGAGTCTATGGTATCAACTCGCAGATGCTGCCTGCACCGGGCCGAAGCCCCAACGCGTTGCTATGCAAGCGGCATGTAATATTTGCACATTTCTCCTACGACGATTATCCCCTAACTCACTATGGTTGGCCATGCCGATTCTCTGCTCAAGAGGTCATATCGACAGATGTACCACAAAGACAAGAATCTTCGCATTGCTACAGTGCGATATCATGCTGCTAACTCGGGCCTGCTGGGCACTACCACACAGCTGACTTCTGGCAGCACCGGCCCGAGTCAGGCAGTGAAGAAGAAAATATGTGGCCTCGCAGACTTTGCACGGCAGTATGGTGTTGGGAAGGAGACATTACGGCAGCATGTGAAGAAGGGGCGGCAAACTCAGCTGGAGCGTGGTGAGGATGAGAGAGCATTACAACCAGAGGAAGAAGAGAAGCTTACGGAGTGGATTGAGGGGCTATCAGACCGTGCACTGCCACCGACAAATGGCAAGATTGTTGCAATGGCAAACAAGATTATTGCAGCGCGAGGAGGGCGTCCTGTCGGCAAGAATTGGATCTACAAATACAAGACGTGTCATGCTGCTCGTGTGCAGACTTCATGGGGATCAAGTTACAGTACTGCACGAGCAAATGCACTCAATCCAACGATACTCAATAGGCACTGGGACACTATTGACAGTGTCTATGAAGAATATGATGCTCAGGACTATTGCCGTCTCATTGCTGACGAGACCGGTCTGCAGAAAAGTCAAAATGGGGCAATCAGGGTTGTCGGGCGACGCGGTGTAAAGCGACAGCATATCCAGCAGAGCGGTGACCGTGTGCTCACCAGTGTCATGGCCACAATCTGCGCAGATGGCACAGCCTTACCCCCTTTCGTGATCTTCAAAGGCGAGCAGTTCCAGATTGCCTGGGGAGAGCAGAATCCCGGCCATGCACTGTGAGTCTATCCTCACAGCATTATTCAGCAACAAACTCACTTCTCAACCGACAGACTGGGACACTCCTCATCAGGCTACATGGACTCCGAGCTAGCCCTAGCATGGCTGGAGTGGCTCGATCATGAAACACGTACGAAAGCCAACGGCAAACCCCGCATTCTTCACCTCGACAGGCATGCCACCCATACAACGATCGGATTTGACGAATATGCTGCGACCCATGGCATTGTCCTCGTCGGATACCCCCCTGATGCCACAGACCGCTTACAGGGCCTTGACGTCCTACACTTCGCACGTGTCAAGGACATATGGCCACAGAAGGTCCGCGAGTGGGATACAACGCACCATAAGTCTCTTGTGAACTCGGACATGCTTCAGGTCATACACGAGATGTGGATGGACGTCTTCACGCTCGAGAACAACAAGAAGGCATTCGAACTGACTGGGCTCACCCGCCCTGTCAACCGGAACGCAGTCCCACCTCGAGCTATCGCGCCAGCCGAGGAGACATCTGTCCGCAGCGCGTACCCACTGCCGCAGGCTCCTCAAGTTCGTGAGGCAGCGGCTGTCCTCGCAGTCCTTCGTGGACGTCAGCAACAGACAATCAACCCTGACGACCCACCTCGTACACCATCGCCGACAGCAAGTTGCACCCATACTCCTCACTTCCTGTCTCCTGCTTCTCGTCATATTGACCCTGATCTCTTCACTCCTCGCAAACGAGCAAAGGCCCTCGCTTACCACCTGGACCGCTCAGTCACTTTTCATCTCCCGACTGGCGAAGTCATTACTGCCGATACACCGCTTCAGCCTCCCGTTATTGAACAGCCGCCAGTCATCGCTGCGCCAGATTTCGTTGGCACAGGCCGACATCATCAAGTGGCTATTGACAAGATGACAATGGAGGAGCTGCAGGAGGAGGTTCAGTGGCGGCGGAACGACACGCACCGGACAGATGCGATCATCACAGGGATGGAGAGCACCGTGCACATGCAGAATGCACAGCTTGTCATCCAGCACGACCATGCCGTCGGGTTGCAGGAGCAATTGCATGATAAGGAGAATGAGAAGCACACTTCCCATACACAGAAGTACTTCAAGAAAGGCGGGCGGCGTGTTTACACGGACCAGGAGTTCCTTGATGCGAAGCGTAAGGATCTCGAGGAGGCCGAGGGTAAGGACTTGGAGAAACTGCGTAGGGCGACAGTTCAATCAATCAGGGCAAAGCGAAAAGCATGACGCGATGATCAGAAAGCATATCGACGCGTTCTCAAGCAGCGGAGGGACGAGGAGGTGGCGAGATGGAAGGAGAAGTGTGAAGTTGGGGTTGCACGAGGTGAGAAGAAGCCCGAGAGGCCAGCGCAGATAGAAGCTCGCGCGAAAACACCACCGAGTTTCGAGCAATGGATCTCTGCGGTGAACGAGCTGGACAACGACGACTTGTTGGAGCTTCGAGATGCAGTGGATGGGGTGACGGACAAAGAGCAGAAGAAAAGGCGTTTGTTCGACACCATGAAGCAGCTTACAGACGGCTAAGCTGCCTCGGACTTGGTCAAATTTTTATGTGTATATATTGTATATATAGTGTACATAGTCTGCCACACAATGTCTACAGAATTGACGCGAATGTAGGCACGAAAAGAAACATCGCTTGAGGACGTCTACATGTCCAGGGGTCGCCGTTATCTCGAGGCTGGTTAGACGCCTTATTACCCGATTTGGCCGTTATCACCCTGATATGGCAGGCGACCCGCCAGGGGGTGGTGGCCCGCCAGGGGGTAGATGACTGTACGCTTGATTCATGACCGTCTGCTGGCCAACGCTCGGACTGAACACCAGCGCGATTTCGAGACGAACGCAGAGATCAGATGGTCCAGATAATCTAGTACTGGTACTTAACTGAAGCATGCCTTCAGGGCCTGATATGAGAATACGAGTGCCACTGGACGCTGCCGTGACGACTTCTTGATAAGTCCGGTCAGCAAAGGCCACTGGTACATCTACTAGCTCACTACTGGTATTGGCGAGTTCTGCGATTACTCATGATTTGTCGTTACTGGCAAACATTTTGACTCAGATTCGGGAGGCCGCGCACTAGCATCTGCCATCAAAAGTACATACAGTCTTCAACGGGTCCTTGAGACACTCAAATCGTGTTCAGTCTCTCATGACCGTACACCTTCTGCTACTGCAGATCGGACTTGGTGGTTGTGTTCTGTCACATTGAAAGCATGTTTTAAAAATTCCCAGTCCTTATCGGTCTGATAGTCTTCGTACAATGCAAAGATCAGTACCATTTTTTCGTTACCAAGGGTCAGACTGGTCCTTGAGACACCTGCCAAATCGGGGAACTGGTCCCACTGCCTGTTGCTGTGTTGACTGCTGTACACGAGCACTTTGTTTCTCATTAAGATGTTTTGAGTTTGTACCAGCCTTAAAGATGCTACAACCTTGGTCTTGGACATGGGTTGCACCCAGGAAAGCTGCAGGTCATCTGTGAGTACTATCTTATGTAATGCCATCTTCCAAATCGGGCAACAATTTGTTGTGAGACGCGAATTCTGAGATCTTCAACATACTGCAAGCCTCCCAGTACCTGTCTTCTCTCAGTGACTCCTCACAGAGGTGATTACATGGCTTTACTTAATTATAATAATTTTCTCTGAATTATATCATGCAGCAGTAATGTGTGTGCGTGCCCTGTCTCAAGGACCCGTTGAAGACTGTAGTATGTAAACCTAGCAGCTAATCACGCAAGAGTCGGAGGTCTAGGCTACTTCCTCAAATCTTCATGGATTTGTAGCAGCTTGGGTAAATCCTCTCCGTAACTCTGCATTACTCGTTCCTCGGCGTCCTCTGATCATGAATTTGAAGGCATATCCGAGCAACGTTTCAGGTTGCGGTATGCACAGCATGCAACCTGCACGCCTTGATCACCGTACGCCGACTTCCCTCCCCGTCTCATTAGCAAATCGTCCGGCAAATTGGCCGCCTCTGGCAAGCGAGCTAGAGCGAACTGCGCTCTGATCGCGAGAGGGATCACGGATGAGTCTAGATCCGTCCCTGAATCGCGATCGCCGCAGGTGATCCCCAGTGCCTCGACGACGCCGTCCTGACGCGGCCGATCCGTGGGGCGCATCAATCCGAACTGAGCTACTACCGCGAACATCGAGTGGCAGTGGTCTGTACTCACGCCCGGGTGTTCTCCCCAGGCGGAACACGACATTGCTCCGAACACTACGTTGCTCATGATAAAATGCGGAGGCAGACAACGTGTCCATCCAGTGATTACTCGGTTCTTGAAACACGCAACGCACGGGTCTCTTGCCTGACCGTCCGTCGCTAGTAGTGAGCTCACTTTATCATATCGTAGGGTCTAATGAAGCAACCTGCTGTGATGCGGAAGTGCTCTTAATCATGGCTCACGACGCCTTCCCTCGGTGCATGCCGCAAGGCTGGGCCGATGCCTCCCAGGCTATTTCTGTCGCCAGTGTCTGCGGTTGTCGGAGCCGCTGCGTGACGCGTCCTGCTAGTCTAAGGTGCTTACAGTACAGCTTCGCCGATATTTGCCAAGCCTTGAGCCGGTTCAATGGCCTCACTGGGGCCGCTGCGGTCTCTCTGATTTTCAGCCTGTCACCTCCAGCAATTCTACACGATGAGGTGCTTCTGCTTGCGTGAGGTACGTAATTTCAGCATCATCATTCCGCTCTCGAGGCAGCTCCCATTCTGCGCAGGTCGCTGCTGTGCATACCACTGATCATCTAGCCTATCTGCCAGTGAGTCGGCCCTCAACCGGAGTGCGACGCGACAGTCTCCCTACTGAGGGATCCGTGCAAGCACAGGCACCACGGTTTGTTAAACATACTTCGTGCGTACATTATTCTTTGGTCGACTCCTAAGCTTGCTCTCCCCTTTCGAGCTCAGCTGATAGCGGCAAGGGCACTGGCTAGTACCTAGTAAGTTCAATGCCTATAGTGAATGCACTGTTTTCTGACCCCGCTACTGCAGCTATTTTTTCGTAGCAATTCATGATCTCTGCCCGACGCGACTATAAATATCGACCCACGTTCTGATGGCACGCACCACTTCGCCCTTGCGCATGCCGCAACTATCGCCGCGGCTGCACCGGCGCCGCACGCCTCTCGGTGGACATGTGAGTGCATATCCCCTAGTGACAATGCATCGAATTGAATCTCATCCATATTTCCTGATCAATCGCTCATAGTTATGGCCATCTCGTTGCCCCAGACAACCACCCTCGCCCGCCGCTACCTCCGCCAGACTCGGCGCCCCGCGGCCGCCTCCCCCAAACGCGCCTACGCGCCATGGCAGTAGGGCAGATTGCTACGCCTTCGTCGCCCGGGGCTATCTCGACACCTGCGGGAGCTGTACGAGCGTGGTTACGAACTCGACGAGTGGGACACGCTGCGGCGGCTGCGCCGAGCGGCGATGGTGCGGTAACATTCTATTTCCGGCCTCCAGGTATCGTGGTCGCGTATGACTGGCGTAGCTGTATATGTCCTAGGTCTTCGCCGTACCCGCGCACTATTGTGGAAATGGTACCGTCTTGTTACGAGCGCAGGCCTTGCGGTGACCAACATCTCAGGCTGGGCCAGCGCTGTTGCGTCGCATATAGTTATTATCGATGGTGGGGACAACAGCCATCAGGATCGTACACGTACACTGAGAGAATGCTATCACGACACATCGTCAAGCCTTGCGGATACCCATACAGTATCTCCTTGGCCAGCGCAGTGAGAATTGCATATACGTAGGTAAGCGCACGTACCATACAACGGCGAGCAAGGACCAATGCAGGAACGGCATCTGGATCGTACAGTACTAATGAAGATATGCCATTGTGTTGTTCAGTCAGGCCGCGCCGTGCGGAGACTGTCACATCCTGGAGGCTGGGGGCCAGCCTAAGCCCGGTGGGATTGCATATGCGGGTGGTAAGCGCACACAACGTATGTAATCGCAAAGAAGTGTGCGGAAAGGCGGCCCATCTGGATCTGGAAGAAGCCACTGGCAGACTCCTTCCTTCCCCCGGAAGCCGCACAGATTCCCTCGGTGGGACCCTTATTACAGGTAAGTAAGCCTTCCGAAGCGCGTCTTCGCACCAGGTTCCCAAGGGGAATGGGCCTGGGGACCACCGATTCCGTCGGATAGCGCCTATCGCCGAGTCTGAGTCTGCAGAAACGTCGGACAAAGGCCGCCACGCGGCGCGCACGCGCAGGCCTGCCCTCCGAGCGCGCGGCGGGGGGATGCACTATTGCTACTGGCACGCCCGCCCGCCATCGCGCATGTCATGCGGCACCTTAACCAGCCTCCGAGTCGAGGACTCGTCCGGCGACTTCTCTGTCTATCAAGATCGCCCAGACAAGCCAGTGACAGAGGCATTGGCAGAAAGTGACAAAGAAGCCGCGGGCCTCGAGAAGGGGCACGCACACCCACACCGTGGTGGCCATGGCAGCCCCACTCCGCTTCGCTGCCGCATCATCGGCTTCGAACGGGCCTCTCTTACTTCCCCGACCCACCACCACCACCGCAACAAAGCCTGTCGGTGCAGCAGACCTCCGCGTCGCGTACCTCCGCGGGGCGCAGGGGCACGCCTCCTTGGTTCTCGGACGAGTAGACCCATTCGGCGCGGCGCGAATCCACGAAGCCGCTCATGTGGACGCAGGAGGAATGATACCGTGCTTTACTACCCCTGATGGGCCATGCCACCCTCTCCATCTTCACGAACCCAGAGGGCCCATCGCCGTATCAGCTGCTGCGATAGCTGTGCTTCTCCATCCTCCGCGCACGCTCGGAACCTTATTCCACGCCGCATCATCGCTCGCAGCTCGGAGTGCCGGGCCTCTGATCAAGGCTAGTTGCCATGCTTCACACCCAGCGGATGTGGCACGCCCGGCATTGTGGCCCGCAGAGCCAGGGTCGCGATGCGTAGGACCGCCTCTTCTTGGACGCACTGGCAGCGCTGCGGCCGTCTGCGCCCACCTTTGTATGTAGCAGTCTGAGGGACACCGCCCGTGCAATGTATCTCGATTCTTCAGCCACCGCGGTCCGGGCTCCCACGGCCGGGGCTTGCCCATATGTGGGCGTCCGGTGACGTCTCGCCGACGACGATGCGGTTGGCGAGCATCCCGACTTGTGCACAACACAGCACTCGCAGGCCTGGCGCCTCCAAGAACAGGTGCGCAGATTGTTTAGCAAGATGCTGGGGTCCCCCTGCAGAGGAACTTATGCATCATCCGCGATCTTTGTGTCTGATGCAATCTGGTCTCTCCTCCCACTGAATCTTTGTCCGCCGATGCGACTCTCGAGGCCCACTGGCACCGCCACCCTCGCTGATTTCATCGTCGCTGCGCCCCGGATATGGCGAGCCTGATGCCCACCGTGCTTGCTTCGAGAGGGGGCAAATTTATCGGCCTCCGCCATGCGGGTGGCTCAATGTGTCCGTGAAATCAGAGAACCTCGCTGCAAGACGGGTCACATACCAGGCGTGCGTGCATGGCGAGCGTCAGAGCGTCCTCCGGGCGCCGGCCACAATGTAGCCAGGATCGGCAGACTCGTTTCCTGCTGCTCGGCGGTCAGCGGGGGGGAGGGAGGCAGGGAGGGAAGGCCTCGGGCGCGTGGTCACTGGCAGGCTCGTTCTGCGGAGCATGGCCGGTGGTCGATTGGCAATGGGGAGCCACGCATTCTAGTCCTCGCGTCACGGTCGTCGTCGGCACTTGCGGTGAGCAAATACAATGCAGCGCAATACAACACTGCACCCTTCCGAGAAATGCTTCCGAGCGCGATCCTCCGCCGCGCGAACCTCGCTGGGCGCCGCCCCCTTACATACGGTACACCCTGATCAATTATCAAGTGGGTGCCTCAGTCAGTTACGAGAGTGCAGCCACGGCCAGAGCTCGCCATCAATCTTCCCGCGCGGCACACCAATCGCAGACAAAAGGACTCTCGTACAGTACAAACCGAGGCGCACTGGGCTGAGCCTGCGCTGGCGCCAGCCAGCCCGGGCGGCCCTCGCACGCCCGCACGAGGTGTCGTTGTTCCTGGGAGCCACCCGGATACGCTGCCCCGTCCTGGCTCCGGGCCCGGCAGTGGCATCCACGCGCATCCGTGCGCCAGCTGCTTCGCGTTCGACTTCCTCGCCCTGGCGGGGACGCCCCCCGCGTCCTGATGGGCCGGGCTGCTGCAGATGCGCGGGGGGTGTATGGGTGCAATGTATCGCCCGCGTAGCCGAGGCTCGCAGGCCAGGAATGGACGCGTCCCAATCCGGACGCGCTCGCTCGCACGCGCGCGCATGGACCACCACCGTCACGATCACGCCCCGCGATGGCGGCTGCTGCTGCAATGCTGCCTCATCCGCATCATCATCATCACATCATCACCGGCGCGAATTCGAACTCTCCCCGCACATACTTACATACAACACACGCGTCTTCTCGCTGCGTTCTCGAATCGTGTTTATTGCGGCGCCCGCATCGACCCCGGGGGCTGATGCGGGGCGGTGCGCGCCCACTGCTCGGGGTGGGTGACTACTACTTAGTGCGTACAGTACCTTACGTTATCTTACGTTACATACATACATCGTGCGAGCGAACAGGCGAGTAGACGTTAGGTGATTACAGAGACGCAGAGAAGAATAGAGACACGCAGTCCATAGCCGGAGCCCCAAAGAGACGCGAGACAGAGAGAGAGAATATGCGATGGTAGTAGACGTAGAGAGAGAGCACAGATGCAGGTGCAAAGCAGCGGCAGCGCGCGATACCAAGAAAACAGGACCGACGGGGCAGGGGCAGAGGCAGAGGCAGGCAGTTTTGGGCTTTAAATACAATACGGTTACTGATACGGATACGTACGGATTACACGTTCGACGAGGGCGGCGTTGCATGCATGCGCGTTCATGGCAGACGGTGGGCGAGGAACGGGCGACCAAGAATGAGTGCGCCTCCGCCAGGGGCGCGCAGGGCGATTAGGAGGACTGTCGAGTAGGTCTACGTGCGGAGCCAAGCGAGCCGGGGAATGTGAGAGCGGGGGCAGGGTCAGGGTCAGAGGCGGGGTGGCGAGCGGAACGTGACGTCGTGCGCGCTTGCGAGAGGCGGTAGACATGGCGAGTGTGATAATGAGGGGGGGGTATGCAGCGAATGCGAACGCGGGCGCGCGCACGCGCGAGGCTTGTGCGAAGCCGAGTCGAGCCCACGAGGCGGCCTGGGGGGGCCGAGCGCGGGGCCGGGCCCGAGCGCAGACAGGAAGCCCGCCCGCCCGACAACGTCGCTGTCGCTGTCGGCGGCGGCGGGCCCGTCCGCGCGCGCGACTATTGCGGCGTGCCGTAGCCCGAGCCCGGGCCCGGCTGCGGCGACACGGAGTGGGCCGGGAACGTGTACCGCGACTGGCTGTCCTCCTGCTGGATCGTCATCCGCGTCCCGCTCTGCGGGCTCTGCGTGTACCCGCCCGACGAGTGCCCGTAGAGCTGGCTCGACGACGACCCGAGGAAGCTCGACGTGCCCGGCAGGCCTCCGCCGCCGCTCGCGCCCATCGACATGCCCAGCCCGTAGCCCGAGCTCCCGTGCCCGTGCCCGTGGCCCATCCCGCTCCCGCCGTAGCCCATGCGTGAATGGCTCGAGTACCCGCCGTCGAGCGCGTACGGGCTGCTCCCATGCCCGTGGTGGCCCTGCTGGCTGAGGCTGCCCGCGGTCGCATTGCTGCTGGACAGGCTGCGCGTCATGCTCACCATATGCCGCGTGCTCGCGGGCATATGCGCGTCGCCGCCGAGGTTCTGGAGCGACATCGGGTAGTACAGCTGCAGGCTGTCCGTCGGCATCGACGCACGGCGCCCGGTGTCGAGCACGCTCGGGACGATCCCAGGGCGTGCGGAGCTGAAGGGCGTCGTCGTCGTGGGGCCCTGCGCGGCACGGTGCGCTGGCGCGAGGATACGGCGTCGTGCCTATGAGGTCATGGGAATGTATTAGCTCTAGCTCAAACTCAAGCACGAGAAGAGAAGACACGAGGTGGGGGGCGGGGCAGTAGAAGGAGATGAGGGGATACCCACGTTAATCATCCAGTTGGACACTTGGGACATGCTAAGCCCCGTGGCGTGACAGAGCTGCTTTTTCTCCTCCTCGCTGGGGTACGGGTGGTCGGAGTGTCGATGCAGCCAGTCCTTGAGGAAGTCGGTGACCGGCTTGGGGAGCTTGCCGCGCTTGCGCGGGGGACGCTCGACGAGGCTCGCGGCAGAAGCGGCGGACTGGGGGGAGCGGGTCGGGGAGTTGGTGCCGGACATGTTGGGCGCGGAGGCAGACGAGGGGATGCCAGACGCCGAGGTCGAGGGCGTGGAGGGATAGGACGGCGCGCTCGCGGGCGGATTCATATTGAAGTCGTTGGAGGGGAAGGACCACTCTTCAGTCTTAATGCCGGACGTTTGACGCGCACTGCGATCTGTCGAGGCGTGATGGCCCGAGATCCGGGTAACACCTCCGAACAGATCCTGCGAACCGACGGAGGGGTTGCGGAGCGCGTCGTCGTACTTCAGGCCAGGCACGCCGGCGAGGTTGCTGGGCGTCGAGTTGGGCCGCACGATGCCTCCTGCGGACCACTCTGACTCGGACGAAATCGACGACGAGAGCCCTGACGAGCGCGAGTAGTCGGTTTGGAGTGGCGAAAAGTTGAAAGAGGAGCTCGAGCCCGATTGGGAAAGGTTGGACTCGCTGCCGTAGAACCCAGACGGACGGCTGGCTTCTGCGCTCTCCGAGTTGGGGAACTGATAATAGGCGAGACCCGACGAGGACTGCGTCGGACGGTGGCTGGGAGGCGGCAAGCGGAGACGCGACGCGGGGTTATCTGAATAAAGTGTCGGAAGCGACTGACGGCGCAGTTCGTAGCGATCTTGGAACGTTGATGCGATGGAGGGCAGCTGCACGCGTGCACTGTCTGCCTCGGGGCGGTCCTCGGACGGTGGGTGTGGGTGTGGCGAAGGCGTGCTCGACCACGAATTGGGGTCGAGGGAGATGTCCGAACGGGGCTTCTTTGGGAGTGGCGAGTTGCTGGGCGACGGACCGCGCTTTTCTGGGCGAGACTGGAGGCTGCTGTCAGAGGTGGCGGACGTGGACATACGGCGTGAGTCGTAGTCGCTGAGATCCTGGTCGGCAGCGCTGGGGGAAGTGTCAGCGGGGGACGACATGACGGGGGGAAGGAAGGAAAGGAGAAGAGAGTACTGACAGGAGGGGCGACGCGTGGACAGGGATGTAGTCGTGGGGGCGGTGGGCGTCGGGGACGGCGTCGAGGGCGAGGGACTTGCCGTCTTCGCTGGAGGGAGGGCGGCCGTCAGCGGGCGTGCCGACGCGGAGAGAGGATAAGGATTAATTATAAGTGAGAAAGGAGCGAGGGCTGCAGGCGCGCGGGTGTTCCGGGGAACGACGCGAGCAATTTGGCGTTTGACAGGTGACAGTCCGCCTGCTTAGCTCGAAGGGGCAGGCCCCCGACGCGTCGCGGACCAATCTCTCTCTCGCGCCTTTCTCTGCAGACGGGACGGACACTCACAGCGCGTATTGGAGCTGCGCGACGTTGTAGCTGTTCAGCGGTTGGACGTCGAGCACGGCGGTGGCGGTGTCAATCATGGGTACGGAGGGCGGCGACAAGGACCTGCAGCGATCCTGGGCGGCGGGTCTTATAACGCGCGGGTGCGCGGCCGAGGGTGCGGTACCAGTCACAGTCCTGCCTAATCGCCACCCGAGATCCTCCTGGGAAAGCCTCTCCGCCAATCGCATCCTCGTCGCTTCGTCCGCGCGGGGCAAATACGCTCCAGCCTCAGTGCTGTGCCCCCAATTAATCACAGATCCAGATCGTAGACCACCCCCTCTTGCCTAATCCGGCCCATTTAATTACCGCGGCCAACCGATTGATGCGTCCCAATCTGGATTTCCTTGCGGTGCACGCGCCTCCCTCGTCCCGGACCCCGATCACTGTCCCCGCATCCTCCCCTTTTGACTCCCGTTTAGCTTTGGCTTCACTCGCCGGCCTCGGTGCGCGTGCGCCACCCGCCCTCGGTGCCCGCTGTCCCGCCACCGCCGCCACCGCCGCTGCCGCCGCCGCCATCGCCGTCCGGCCAACATTGCGCCATGGACTCGCCCGGCGACCCTCCGGCGAAGACTGAGGATTCCCCGAGGGGTGCGGTCGCGCGAACACGAGCCTGCGAACAAAGCCGGTGCTGGCCAGGCACGCTTCCCATCCTAGGATGGAGGGCGTTGGCGCTGGCCATCAGGCCGGCGCGTCTGACGCCGGGCAGGCTCCCACGCCCGCGACGGGCGCGACCTCGTCAGAGCCTGGCTGGAGTGCTGGCCGGTGCGCCCTCCTCCTTGTCCGTGGCGATGTGGTCGACGGTCGTCGCCGGGCCGCGTGCAGCGGCTGGAAAGCTGTGCAGCGAGGTCGTGATGGCATGTGTTGTCGTCGTCGTCTCCGGATCCGCCGCGTTGCCAGCGTCGAGCTCGGTTGCCACCCCGCCCGCAGCCACTCCACTGCGCCGCGTCGTCGCACGCCGCCGCCCGCCGCCCCCTGCCAGCTCAGTCGCGCGCCCACTGGGTGCCTTTGACTGTTCTCAGCACCGTCCAGTGCTTCCTGTGCCCTTGATGCCCTTTCTCCTCTATCATGATGCATCACCTCGCCCCCATCATCAGATGCTCTCACAGGGGCGCTATCCATGCTATCCATAGTCTGTACCTCCGCCGCACTCCCCCTCCTGTGGTGCCTGCCGGCCGACTGTAACAACTCCCTATTCATATCTGCTCTCCGCTTCATCGGAATCAGCTCAACTCATCACCCAAACATACCAACGAAATCACAAAACACCTTCATTGATAGATACATCCATGCAGATCGAATGAGTCGCTACTAGTCCATGTTCATGCACCCTTTACAAACCGATTCCGAGCCTAGTGCAATGCAGAGAAAGAAGATCATGCAGCGGAAACAACCAAGCACTCCATGCCTCCCCATCAGCTAGCGCTGCTGCGCCCCCGGCCGGCATCGCAGAGACAAGTGGGCGGCGCGAACGAGCCCGCTCGTCGCGGAGCATGAAAACACGGGGAAAATAAAGCTAATCTCGCGCCTGCAGATGGGCTTGGTAAGATGACCGTGCCGAGCGTTCCCCACCTCCGACACGATCACAGCGAGCAAAGGAGTCTGTCTCACCAGCGAGCGCGCTGCCTGGTCATTCGTCCGTACCACTGCAGCCTAGTTCGCGGACCATCGCGGGCGGCAGTCGTTGGTCCTTCTCCGCTGACTCGTCCCCCAGCGCCCGCGCACTCCGTCACTGGGCACCAACGACGACACCCGCCCGCTCCCTCGCCTTCGTCTTCGTCTTCGCTTTCTCCTTCTCCTTCTCCCGCGTGAGGCCCCCTGGTGCGTCTCCCGCGGTGGGCGTGTCAGAAGCAGAATCCGAACGGGCGGCGACGTCTGCACCCGCACTCGCCCCGGTCCCGCGCGCGCGATCGCGCGCGAGGCCCAGGCCCGCCAGCACCTTCTCCGCCTTCTCGCGCTCCTTGGCGGACGTCTCCACGCCGTCGAGCAGGCGGATCCCCGGGCACGCGCGCATGACGAGTCCGCGGTACGCGAGCCGCCCCACGTACGCCTCGTCGGGCAGGTCGCGCCGGAACTTCGCGTCCAGCTCTTTCCACGTCGCGGCGCCCGTCCCCGCGGACGCAGAAGGCGCGCCGGGCCCGCCCTGCGAACGACCAGCCTCGCCCGCGCGACGCCCCAGCCCTGCGGCTCCTCCGTGCTCACCGGAGCCTGCGGCCGCCTCAGCGCCTCCACGCGCGGGCGCACTAGGCCCAGTGGCAGCAGAACCTGAACCTGAACTTTGTTCTTGTGGGCCGTGCGAATGCGGGCCCTTGGCCTTGTCCCCGCTCGTGGTGCGATCATGGTTTGCTCCGCCTACTTGGGGTGCAGCCCCGCGGGGACCCGCTGTGAAGCTACCGGCCGCGTTGGGCCCTGTACGATCGCCATCGGAGGGTTGCAGCGCACCAGGCACATCGCGGACGAGCAGAGGAAGGTACCATCCGAGCGTACACGGGTTCATTCTGTGAGAGATGCGCACGCGCGAGCTTGTCAGAGATCCGATGGACACTTTCAGTCAGGAATGAAGAGAAGTTTATCGCTTGCCCCATTCTGCGTGACCAGGGGATGACGCTACCCTTTGGGCAGCCTCGGCCTCCGAAGCGGCGGACTGGACACGAGCTTGAGCACGGGCCAGGCTAGCCCGGACAAGGGGAGATCGCCCCAACACGTCGGAGGCAAACAAGATTCGAAACGCACCACCCAACATGCCGCCACAACGCTGATGGTGTGTCGAGCGATGCAGCGGCGCATCGGAAGGGGCCAGGCGCCGAGGCACGCAGAACGGAAGATGGTGCGGCGGCTCTTCGATTTATGGAAGGACAAGAAAAAGCATACCGTGCGACGAGTGAACGGTACGCACCTAAAGTCGAGCATTTCAATATCATTCATACCTCGGAGTACGCGGACGAGGAACCTCGCATGCTTCACCCGCGACCCGATGAGGGTTAGCTTGCGGAGGCGCGTTAGGCCTTCGAGCGAGCGCGGGTCCTCGACGAAGTTGTAGTTAAGGTTCAGCACGCGCACGTTCGGAATCAGACGCGCCAGGCCGGCCGGAAGCGCCGTCAGCCGGCACGCGGCGAGCTCGAGGTAGACCAGGTTGTAGCATGGCTCCGTGAAGAAGCCGTCCTCGAGTGGGTTGCCTGTGCAAGAAGATTGCGGAATGAGGTCAGACGAAGTCTGCGATAGGCTTAGGATTCCACCGAAGATTCCGCCTCGGACGAACCGCACAGCCAGGAACGCGACCCGGCATAATGGGTGTGCTTAATGAACGATGGACAAGGCCAGACTCACCCGACAGATACAATCGTTTTACGTCGCGAACATCGCGCAGCGAGAGGGACCTAGCGCACAAACACCCCAGTCAATGATCGGCGGCAACTGGTAGAGCGGGCGGGCACGTCGGAACAAGGACGTGGTCACCTGCTCCGGGCGTGACCCGCTCGAATAGGAAGGAATGCTGAGACTCACAGTCCAGGTTTGCCACCTTGGTTCCGCAGGCTCAGATTTTCCAACTTGGTCAACCGGTGTGCCTTGTGAACAGTTCCGAGATAGTTGTTGTCGGCATAGAGCGTGCGAAGGCCAGGGAATACAGAGGCATCCAGTTGCCTCAGCCGGTTACCGGACACACGGAGTATTCTCAGCCTGGGTACAGCGCCATCTGGGTCTAGCTCGTCTAGCGCGTTGTTGTCTGTGATAATGCAATTCAGTGAGCAATTCCCAAGGTGCATCACCGATAAGAGCACGAAGTGAGCCGTATATGCATCGCGGGATCAAGCCATGCGCCTATCATCACTTGACAGAGAACATCAAGTGAACTCTCCCAGGATAAGATGACCCCTCCTGGTAAAATCGTGATGCAGGGACCGAACACGCACCCAAGTTCAGCGCTACCAATGCCGGAAGTGATGCAAGCCCAGACACGCTGGATACCCTGTTGTGGCTAGCATTGAGCATCTCCAGGCGCGTCCTGTCAAAAAAGAGATTAATGACCGTGCGTTTGATTGATCGAGGCACTCGAAGGAGTTCAGCGACTTCGCCGCCGGCTGAGACAGCAGGCGCGGGCCGTACAATGGTCAGACATACCAGCGGTACTCCTGCAGATCGAGGCATCGAATGCTGTTGCCCTGAAGACTGAGCTTCACAAGCCCGTCCATCTGCTGTAGCCCGTCAACGCTGTCGATCCTATTCCCATCTGCTCGAAGCTCTCGCAAATGTCGGAGGCATGCGAGCTCTGTTTCATGTAGACAGTCAGACCTGCGCTGCATGCATATCACAGAGATAGGGCCGCAACTTACGCCGCAGAGAGTCAATTTGGTTACGACTCAGGTCCAGGTATCCAATGTTCAGTAAATGGCTGAAAGAAGTAAGCCCTGTCAAGCTATCCCGCGTTATCCGAACGAGGAAGCAACCACATCTCCTTAGTCTTGGTCAGAGGAGGAGTAGCGACGGGCTTACAGGTTTGACACTACTGACAATGAGCGCACCGTCCCTGGGATGCCGCTCAGCCATGATAATTGGTTATGATTACTGAGAAGAACGGTTTGTCAGTTATGTCAAGATTGACCCGCACGAAGGCAGCGGAGGCAATCTCGACAGGAGGCTACCCTCGCCAGCGGCAGATACCAAGCAGACTGCAGATCATGACTCACAGTGTCAATGAATCCAATCTGGGCAAAAACTCCTTCAGCCTTGCCACACTGTCTATATTGTGCGACGACAGATCAATAGATGTCAGGTCCTCCCAGTACGGTTCGAAGGGCTGTACGTCAGTGATGACTTGTACGAGACGGTCATGAGCCACGCCAAATGAACACTCCGTGAGGAAGGTCGCGTTTGCATTCCTGCCAGTGGACACGGGCGTCTTCGTCTGCGGTCGTGAAAATACCCTTCTTGAAACCTCGCGGTTGGGATTGGCCTTGGCGCTGCTTGGCCGGCGTGCCTTAAGGGGCTGTAGCTCTTCTGTCGGCGGCCGCCCCGCGCTACTCGCCTTCGATGGGGAGTCGTCGTCCAGAGCTCATGAAATCATGTCAATAGAATGTCGGTGCCATCATCGTCACACTTACCAGGGTCCTCCAAATTATCCAGCATGTCTGCGATACGCTTTGACCTAGCGGAAGGTACGAATATAGAACCCGCCTTACTGACCCCGCTGGCTAAGGGACTATCATCTTCGTCTGCAGTTTCCTCGGTACCATCAGGAGTGGGGATATTCCGACCAATTCCTCGGATCGGACCGTCCCTCTTGCCATCAGAAAAGCTGACTGATCGACGATGTCCAAGGCGTGTTCCCGGCGTTGATATCTTGCTCTTGCTGGGATCCTTCATTGCTGACACGGGCGTGATGCTTGAGCTCTTCATGGCGGAGCGAAGCGTCCCATTCGACGCAGATGTCGCGCCGGCGCGCAGTGCGACATTGGGCGTGGTCAAGGAATATGACGGATAGGGCTGGGGGACAAGGTGATGTGGTGGTGTGTCTTGCAAAGCGGGCTGCGAGCGAGGGGCCGCGGCGGCTTGATCGGTATCGTACTCGCCATCTGAGTCATCCGAGATAGATTCAGCAGGAATAGAAACTTCGGTGGTATCTTCCTCTTCGTCGCCATCGTCAGTATCCGATTCAAAGACTTCTGGGCCGTCATACTCCTCCGGCCCTGCGGCGGGCCCATCGAACGAGAAAGACGTTAACTCCACTTCTTCTTCGTCTTCTATATCCGTGCCCTCATCATGCAGGCGTTCTTCTTCTGTGACCAGAGATTCCCCATAGGCGTCCTCGTCATGGTCGCGTTCGACGGCGACTCTCGCATCTGCACGCTGTACGCCAGAATCGTCCTCCCTTAAGCTCTCGATATCGCGGAAAGGGTCTTCACTCTCATTCTCGTCAGTGGTGTCGACAGCGAGGCGCCTCTCCGCCTCGGCCATCCCAGCCGTAGCAGCAGCGGTGTCTTTGACCCATTTCATCATGACCTTATCGAACACCATCTTACCGACCCTGTCCGGTAGAGCAGGCACATCCTCTGGGGCAATGCGCATGATTTGTTTGGGCCCGGGGTGCTTGACAAACGACGCTGCGCTGCCCTGCGTGAGGGTCGTCCCCGAGGCCGTGCTCGAGGAGACGAACCGCGTGAGGTCCTCATTTCGCCCGGTCCGCAGCGAGGACGAGGGGTACGCAGGTTGGCCGCCCGCAGTAGGAGCCAGGAAGGTGGGATTAGGTTCGGCCCTAGACCATGATTGGGTGCCTCCGTTGTTGAACGCCGGAGGTGCGTCCTCGGCTGTCACCGTCAACCGAACAGGAGGGTCTGGGAATTGCGCAAGGAGGCGCTGAGAGTCGAGGGACATATGTGTCATCCCATCCGCGAGCGCGTCGTCGATGTCGGTGGCGTCCTCATCCGTGTCGTACTGTAGAGGGCTTAGCTTGCGCTTTCCGGTCGCTCCCGCGAAGTTCCTAGGTTCGGGGTCCCGAATCTGTAGGCTGCCTCGTCGGGTGGATGAGGAATGTGAAGGTACGGCATGCTGAAATGCTGCCTCGTCTCGTCTACTCGATTCGTCTGCGAGAAGGTGGGAAGCCTCCGCATCTCCTGAAAACATGCGCTTCGAACCCTTCATATCGCTTCTGATCTGTGCCATGAGGTTTGCAGCCTGTTCGAGATAGCCCAAGGATGAGTACACCCCTCGCCGCGACGAGGCGGCAGTCCAGCTCGACGAGGGTTGCCTGCTACCACTGACCGCCGACGATGAAGGTGCCTCGGGCGGGATAGCTGAGGCGGTCACGCGTCGGTATCTACCAAACTTTGTTTGACTAGACCAAACTCACGAGACACACTTGTATCTGCTGGTTCTTCCGGAGAGGAATCTCTGTCTTGAGGCCCCGGTGACCTTGCGCTGGCCACTGTAGACACAGTGGAAAAATCTCGGGCCCGCCTGATCTTGTCCATGAGCGACTTCGACTCGCCAACATAATCCTTCCGTCTTGGTCGATGGATCACGGCGACGCCATCACCGCTCGTACGCGATAGTTCGCTCGCTGGGCTCAATTTGATGCGCTTTGCACTGCGAAGACGCACCGAGCTGGCCTCGCGCACAGGCGACAGGCCCGTGGATGGTGTATGGCCGCTCGTAGTCGCTGCTCCACTTCCTGCAGACGGCGTGTTGACAGCGATTGAATCAACCATTGCCGAGAGGTGATCGCGAGTGAAAGTATCATATTGGAATTGGAAGAGGCGAAGGCGGGGGTCCGTCGAAGGGGGGTTAAGCATTGCAGAGTGCATTCGAGGATGACCTGGTGTGCTCTGCGCTGCAGGTACGACTCCATCGGGGTTGAAGGGGCTTGGCCGAGGGGCTTCGAACGTGAACGGACAGTCCAGTACGCCACCCTCTCCGCCCTGCATTCCCGGGCTATTCCTTCCTCCCGGTTCGCCAGTATCTCTTTCGGATATGTCTCCTATGATCTCTGTATCCTCGTGATGCTGCATGTGGACCTGGGAGAGGCGTGAAGGCACCAAAGGAGCGGTAGTTTGGACAGCTGGCAACGGAGGATTGCTGGCAGGTGGTGAAGGGGGTTCAAACATTCGTTCCAATGCAAGTGGACTGAAGAAGTCTTTCCCAAATAACTTCTTCGCCCTGCCAGGTGTTTTTGGTAACAGAGGCACGGTCGGCACATCTTCCCTAATCAGAAATGTGCCACCTGCGTCCTGACTTGCCGGGGGAGAATCAGCTCTCAGCTCACTGTTACGCACTATAATGGATCCCAAAGGTTGCGTGAGAGATACATCGGAGCTGGGACGCGCGTGCATTGAGACAGTAGCATGTGAGTCGTCGCTGGCCTCCTGATCGATCCATTCGTCATCGAGTTCGTCTGTCTGCCAAGCAGGTCTCGCCATTCCTCCACCGCCGCTCATTTTGAACTTCGGAGAAAATATTCGTAGTAAATACGGAGGTTTCCTAGTCGCAAAGGATGGAGGAGAGGGAAAGCAGCTCAGACAAGGTCGCGTTCAGTTGCAGGAACGGGTCGCGTCGATACACGTGATCGCGGGTGTTGATCCAACTGTGGGTCCGTATTTGTTTGTGCCAAACAAACTTCTTCCGGCTGGCTCATCCTAATTTCGACATCGTATTGACGACTCTTTCGTACAGTTATGTACACTCAGGCTGGCTCGGGCAGGACGAACTGCAGACAATCATATCATACACGAACTCGACCTCAAGTCGCGGGAGGAGTCCCCATATGTAGGCGCTCAAATTTCCTCCGACCGATACTCAAACGCTTTAAGTTTTACCCCAATAACATACGCGATGTTAGGAAGGTACTGCCATACAACGAGTCCTTGTTTCTGGAGGGCTCTGATGTAGCCTTAACGCCGCCACGGTACGTGGCAATATTAGTATCTCATCTGTACCGATAAAATGGCTATTACGGTAATGAACCCGGTTGTTTTAGGCTCCTTTAGGACAGCACCTGACAGCACATTGCGGTATCCAGGTAAGCCGGGCGTGGTGCGCTAGGATACGTCCGCGGCATCTGATAGGAGCATGGGCTCTTGCACTTTAGTCTATACGTCAACTTACGAGCCTGCAATTTTGAGTCTAGGCACCGAGCAGTTTTTTGGACCGGGTTGCAGGCACGACTCAGATACCGGGTGATACCCACACTTACGGAGGCGGTATCTCCTCAGAGAGCTTCCACGGCCATGGCGGGCGCTGACATGTGTCTGACTCTGACATCCGTGCGCTACGGCACTACGGAATTGGAGCAACACGAAGCGGCGAGCGGACGAGGTGGAACTGACTTATTCCGGAGGTGACCTTTCTTTGACTATCATTCTACCTTCTCTGGAGTGCTATACACTCGACGGCCGAAGCCTCTTGACAGCCGGCAGTCAGTACCCTGGCCATCACTGTGTCCCAGATCAAGCGGAGTGAGTTCCGTAAGTCTTCCGCTAGATACTCATTGCAATTTATCCCGTCTAGGTTTTGCTTCTGGCTTCGTCTCGTCAGCACAATTGGACCCTACGCGAACATTGATCATCCCATTTTTTGTAATGAACATTGAGGGGAGGGGCACCCCCTAACTTCTTGACGCTCTGAATCTCGCAATGGTATGTTGCATAACACGACGGGTCGTCGGCGGGCATCTCTCTTGTTGAATATTGACGGCTACGTTTACCCCGATTTTGATCGGCATCATATTATCGCGGAATGGACAGCGCTCCAGCTCACCACTGACACGGGCCTGGAAGCTGGCTGGCGGCTGAATTGGCATTTGTTGTCAATGCTTATACACCGAGCCTAGGAGCTAGGTCGCCGGTTCTAAAATCTGACTCATCGCCGTCCACACAGCAAGTCAACTCCGTACTACACGACTAGCCAAGCGTTCTATAGTCACCGAGGAGTACAAGCCATCGTTGTCAGCCTCGACGACAGCTGTCCTGCGTCCTGAAACACTTTCCGTTCAATCTCGATGTGGCGCTGCATTATTTCTATCCTGTTCCCTTTCTCTGTGGCCATGGGAACACACCTGTGCCCGCCCTCCTAACGCCCACCGACGACTTTCGAACACCATCTGCGTCGATGGTACTGCTGGAAAAAGCGAGTGTGTAGGACCCTGGACACTGATTGTTCGCTTCATCAATCGAATTCATAGTCTCAGCAAGTACTTTGTACGGCACTGCAATTGGGCTCATGCACCGACACCACGCGATGGTTACGCGGAGAAAACGTGAGTAATTTCATCACAGCACTTGTCTCGCAAGGTACAACATTTGAGGTCTCTATCTGAATATAGGCCATGCATCCGGGGATACTGTGGTCGGCTTTCCGACAATATATTCAGCACCTGAGAACGCGTGTATCAAATGTAATTTCGCTTCTATTCTTGATTGTCATGGCTGACCCTGGTCTTTACCAGTGCACACTTGCGTGCAATGATACCGGCGGCCGGTAGGTAAACTGGTAACCGCCGGCACGTCAATGTCCTGTACAGACAGTGCGCTAATCCTATTACGTAGGCTCGCCGCTCGAGCAGAGAGCTGAGCAACGACGTTCACACACCACGATTCTTCCGACTCCGGTGCTCTGCCGTCGCTGTAAGCGTTGTGGTCTCCTGTACCGGTATCCATCTCATGCCCGTACTTGACCGACTATCCCGATTTTTTAGATTTGGTTTGACCAACAGACGCGGTATCATGACAAGCGATCAATGATGCTGTTGATGATTTCGTTGCAACCACTGATAGGGCAGTCGGAAGATTACTGCCATCAGATCCTCTCACCATCGCCAACTTCGCAGATCGGGACGTGTGCGGTCATTACATGTGCAGCGCCTGAAAGTACGTATTACGCAGTTGTAATCCAGGACCATGCAATGCGTTCCAAGAGAACAGGTTCTGAACAATGATATATTGTGTCTACTTTAGCTCGCTTTGTGGGAAACCTCTCAGGGCAGGACGTAACTCCGCCGTCAAGCACAGTAGTGGCACAGTCGATGGCTATCCACGTAAGACGCATTTTGATTTCTCTTGTTCCTTTGTTCATATAATTGATGCGCTGACTGGTCAACACAGCTACTGTCTCGTGGACCTCACGTCGCGCAATACCACGGGAAATGCGGCACTAGGGCACGTAGAGCTTGTTATTGCTACCGCAACTTGTCTATGGTATCGGCCGTTATGGACCCTGCGTCGGTTGCCATGAGTTCTATACTCAGTGCCAGGATGAGGCTATAGTATCGCGCACACGATGCTATGGATATTAAGTACGAATCATTAGCATCGCCACACCCTTGGTGTTAGCTCAACTCGAAAGATCCTCGCGCGGTTCGTCGGCTGCAACCTCAGACCACACTGTGATGGTTCAGCTCATGCGATTACCAAGTCTCCGGTACATTCGCATCCGTAAGGGGGGTTATTTAACTACGGTGTGTTCAGCAATTGACTCGAATATGGCTGTACGCTGTCTTATTAAACCAGATATGCCAACTCACTCACCTTTCCCGGATGAGGAACAGGAACATCGACATTTGCTCAAAAATGATTTCAAGTCAACAACTGAGAGTAGACAAATGACCCAAGTACATCAGTCAGTCGGCTCATCTGCATAAAGCCAAACACCACCGATGACCACGCCCATGATGCGTATTTCTACCATTGCAGCAAGTGAAGTGTGGCCGGTGAGTCAGTTTGTTAGTTTGCCGACAATAGTATTGATGAAAAGGCAGCGTAGATGTCGATGGGAAATTTTGAAATACGACAAACCGGGCATATTGCCCAGCTTGGAGTCGCAGGCGCGAGCTTGCATGTAGGCGTTTGGGCGCACGCGTGTTTTTGATCCGGATGGTGCAAAGCTACCTGTCCCGGACTGTAACTCAATTCATCTACACCCCACCCATCTACATCTGGGCCATCGTCTGGACATTCATTCAGTGGCCGCACTGTACGGTAGCATCTGCATGTGATGCAGTTAACCAGTGCGTGCGCTCTAAGGTCTAGTAACGTCGGCTGTACCAACTCAACCTTATCTTTGCGCAGGCGTGGTGCGTTTGGTAGGGACCATTGACACTGCTTGCGCCTAGCGCACTGTCATCTTGGCTAGCCTACGCAACGGACGCCCGCCCATACAACGTCTGTCACGGTGAAAGCTGTCCTGCAGATGCTGCCAGCCACAAGGGTGTCGAGCGCGCAACGTGCAACACTCGTCGCGGCACATCAACTAGTGTTTCGTGAGTAGCGCATCCCGCAGTCGAAGGTACCTCGAGTTTCGTCGCTGACAGAAGCTCCTCAAACATGATGCTAGTGTAGACGAAGTCTTGGACTATCGCCGCAGCCGCGTATCGACACTCAAGTTCCAGCCTCAGAGTGTCAGCAGACTACCGCTCCACGCCGAGCGTAGGCTCACAGCTTCTGAGATGCGCTGTAAGATGATGCCTCGGCATTGTTGCCTCCATTACTCTCTCGGAGCGCCACTTACAGTATTGCGGCCTCCTGTTCTAACGGAGGCGATATTCTTCTGATCACGTTCGTTCATTCATTCAAGTGTTCTGCTGCCTTCCTTTGGAGCCTCAGTACATCACAACAACGTCACGAGCACACTACGAATTTCATAGTCCGGTGACTGGTAAGCTCACCGGTAACTTATGCTTTGTTAGTATTGAAGGCGGCCGTAGACGCTGACCGCGACCAATACTATTCACAGTATCTTAGACTTAACTCGGAAGACCGCACAGAATGTATGGCCCAGCCTGACTAGTCCCATCCCGGCAGCCCCGGATCTGCACAAGCAGACCGCCTCACCACGGGCCCGGTTCATGTCCGGCCGACAAGACCTACACCATCTGTCCCATCGACCCGGGAAACCATGGTAATGAGCCTAATCTCTGGCTTTCGACCTCGATGATCTCGAAGACCCTAAAGTGGTACTTATCACATCTCCCGTTCCAATCTGAATGTGATAACATTCACCTTGATTTCTTAGACCCGAATATCTCTGTGATTCACTGTATTCGCCCGACTGCCGCTCTACGACCAGGCCGCCTGACGCCTTGCAGTACGGACCTCGACTAGCATCCTCAGTCTTTGGTTGTCACTGGCGCACCTCCCCTGACGTATCAGTCTATTCTCGAGATCCCAACACGAAGTCATGAAGAGCATAGGGGCACGAATACAATCTGCATACGGTGACACGATCACGATGTGTCTCCATTCGATTGGATTCGACGACGTATGAGTACTATGGTATGGTAGGATACGGTCAAGTGAAATGCGATTGAGTCGATGACAGTGCGAGATGGGGGGATGGAGTCCAAAGATGAGTTCCGAGAAACCAGTCCGGGGAATTAGGTAGCCTTCCGCGAAGAGAAGCATAGAAGGGTATAGAGTAAAAGATGGTCAAGAAGGTCGCACGGAACACACGGGAGAGGCGGTGCGACTGAGATGCAGATGCAAACTCGGGGCGATGCCGATACAGGCACGCGAAGGAAAGAGGACAAGAGACGACCTGTATGCAGGAGTCGCTGTCGTCGTCAAGACCAGGGGGCACAACGAGGAGGAAAGAGACGGAATGCGGAAAGACATGGTTGCGCGGCCAATGCGGGGATGAAGGATGAAGAGACACAAAAAGAGACTATGCGATTGGGGTGGATCGTACTGTATTGTCGTATGTGGATCAGAGTTTGGGTTTGGGATGCGAACACGATGCGATGGTCTAGGTGAGTTGTCGATGCAGTGGATGATGATGAGTGGTGCGGGTCATGGATGACCTAATAGACCGAGACTGAATGGTGGAAACACGAGAAGAGGATGACTGCATGAATATATACGAGTGATGCGTGCGGAGTCCGTGCTTGCGTGAGGAATAGAAGGAACAATAAACACAGAACGAAACAGGAACCATGAGGGACGAGGGCCAGGGCGCGGTGGACTATCCGCGGACCACCGCTGCCAGATACGCTCTCTTTGATACAGGGCACGCTCGCGTTCGCCGACCAGCCGGCACCCGCAGAAGCAGGTACTCGAACGAGCACGACTCTGCAGCTGTGCCCACCAAGGATCAGCTGCAGCCCCGTACGTTTTTCCAACTCTGTCCAGGGTCAGCACAGGTCAGCGACACATCCGCCATAAAGGAAGGTTCATATCGCACCTTGAACATTTCACATATGCGCAGGGGGCGCGCGGGGGACGGCAATACCACGACCCCTGGTCCGGCCTCGCGTCCGGCCGCGCTCGTACTCCATCTCCCAGCCCCTGACCATCTCCTTCTCGTCGAACTCCTCACGCTCACCGCGCTCAAGCGCACGACCCCGCTCCTCACGGTGGTCCTCCTTCTCCAGCGAGTGCTCCAGCTCCTCGTTACTGAGCGCAAGCGACGATCGCGTGCGGCCGAGCGTCATGACAGTCGGACGGGTGCCCACGCTCGAGGTCCTGCGCGTGCGGAACATCCGGCCCGTGTCCGGGTAGGGCGAACGCCCGCGAACGCGGTCCGGCCGTTCGGCCTCGACGACCTTGAGGCAGACGACGGGCTCTGCAGCAGTGGTGCGCAGGAGGTGCGAGCTGGAGCGATTGGGGAAAATGGGGCGCAGAGGGTGGCGAGAAGCAGGCGAGGGCGTCGCAGACAGTGTGCGAGAGGTGGTTGGCGGGGAAGGTAGCGCAAGCAGGTCGGGGAAGTGTGGCGACACAGGCGACTCGAAGAGAGAGGGGACGGGTGAGGTGCCTTGGGCTGAGTCAGCCGCGGAGGCGACCGAGTGTCGGAACGCAGACGTGAGACCAGAGTCAACGAACGCGTCATCGTCCTCGTGGCGACGCCGCCGGTCGGGGTCGGGGACCTCTCGAGGAGGGGTGGCGAACGCGATGGACGAGCATTCCGAAGACACGGGAGAAACATACGCCGATGTCAACACCTCGGACCCGCCAGTCGCTCTGTCACGGGTCGCGAGGACCTCCGACGTCTCACCCTCCAACTCGTCATCTGGACCCTGGGTACATGCGCGCTCATGCGTCCGCAGGGCTTGGGCAAGGAGACCGTGGCGCATGGGCTGGCTGCAGTACAGTGCCTCGGCGCCGCGGCGAGCACTGGAGGTGCGGCGAGTCAGCCCGCAGAGAGCTTTTTGCTGCTGGTGACACTGATGCGCGAGGACGAGATTGCTGCGCCCTCGCTGCTGAAGAAACTGTGTCTGCGGCGCCCAGTCGTCCTTGCGCGTGAGGATTTCGCCATGGCCTTGGAGTGAGCACGGCGAGAAGGAGAAGGAGAAGTTGAAGACGATGTCTGGTGATGGTTGTTGGCGCATGGGCGAGCATGGAGGCAGTCGCGTAGTCTTGCGTCGCGGGATTGTGATGGGCATAGTGGGCTTGTAAGCCTGAGGAGTGGCGAAGTTTTGAGGCGGCGAGGCAGCGGCAGAGCCGGCGGGCTGCATACTTTTGGGGCGGTGAAGAGAAGAGGGGAAGACCTTCCTCATATCCATGGACAGTCGGTAGTCTATGTGCGATGGGGTTGGCTATAGAACGTCAAGGGCAACTATATGCGCACTCACGACTGATAGTGTGCAAGCTAGAGATGTCCTCCGTCTGGCTCACAACCTCCTACGAGTTCACTCGTGGAAGAAGCTGGCAGAGGTCAGGGTAGCCTCGCGCAGCTTTTGAAGGGCGGTGGTCCACTGGAATGACTGGAGGGTCGGACCGCTACCCGGAGGGTACTCGGGTGAGTGACTAGAGCAGGTCGACGGACCTGCGAGCAGGCTCAAGGAAGGCAGCGTCGGAGAGGCGGATGCGTGGCAGCTGGAGGATATTCGCAAACGTCTGGGGACCGTTCGCAGACAGAGACGAATTTTTAAAATGCTGGACAGCCCGGAGATGAGCGCGGGATGAGCGTCTGCACGCCAGATGCAAGATGGGGGCAACAATAGACTGACAATTGGGCGGTGCCAGGTGCGGCTTGGTCTCTACAGTCCGTAGTTATGTGCGTAAGGGACTCTCTCGGCGGCAGCGAGGGAGCAGGACGAGGAGGACGCGACACGCAAGCTGTGGCCGTCTCGGACGACCTGGAATATAAACGAAGACCGGCGCTTGGGCGCGTACCCCGCACTCTGCCAGCGGTTCCCACGCGCCCGACGCATTGATGGGTGGCGCCGCCAGTGCGCGCCATTCTCGTCGATTCATCGCACCCTCGGCGAGCGTACGACTTCTCTGTCTGCCCACCCGCTCGGTACGCTGACATGCTTGGTCGCCGACGGCCGCCCTGCACGCACGGACCATGCGGTGTGCGGGGTGTGCTCCCAGAGCACGGTGAGCCTGTTGCGACACCTGCCAGTTGCGGTCAATTACGCCCTTCTCCGCCCTGCTCTGCGCGACGTGTTCCTCACACTTCACGCTCCTTAGCGCTGAGATCATGTCGCCCTCTGCGTCACGGCGGAATCAAATCGGAAGCTGTGATTGTGACCTTTTGCGCTGCGTCACTTCACCAGTCGGCGCCCGGATTGCGGCGCGTTGCATACATGAAACGCCGCTCATGTGCTCGGACAATTTTGGTCTACTCGCGACACAGCTGTACGCTGTAGAACTCACAAAACCCAACGTACATATATCAACGTAACGGTGTCGTTTGTTCGTGCCAACTCTCGGAGGAACGGACGAACAGATCCCGTGTGAGAGGTCGATGCAACATGTCACGCTCCCTTCACAAAGTGCTTTCCTTCACGATGGACCAACTGACTGATACTCTTCCCGGCGACTTGCACGCTGGAACCTTCAGCCAATCTTGCTCAGTGTCTCGCGGTGTACGATGTCCGTCGGGGGTTTTCAAAATAACTTGACCATGAGCCAGGAAGCCGGTGGTACGTCGTGGCCACCAATCACAGTCGAGCTTCGCAGAAGTGATTCGGCTATTCCTTTCCAGATGCGGGCATGGCGCCAGAGGAGACCCGAGTTTTCGGAGCTGCCCCGGCCCATTTTCGTCACCTCGGCATTCATATATTCAAAACGTGCAAGTGCGACGATCCCTCTTATTGCCTACACGGCTGCGCAGTATTCCCTCGTGATATATTGTCGATAAGTGTTCACTCGCAAACGTTCACTTTGACGTCACACAGCGGGATGGGGCGGACCGTGTGCGAGTCGTCGATGTCACAACAACCGGAACCAGGGCTCGCTCTCAGACGTAGCCGTACACGATGGCCCGTACCTCCAAACAAATTCGTATCGTGTGGATTTACTTGTTGACTCAAGTGTGTGCTTGTGGGCAGCGTGAACGGACAGCGATCACCCCGGTGGTCTGTAATTCGTCGGAGGCGAATACTGGCGTCAAACACATTCAGACTCTCGCTGAGGATGATTGACAGAGATAATAATGTATCGACGACATGGTCAGCACTCCAAAGGAAAATTTAGACTCGATTGACCTGATGGATTGTCTTCCTACACGACTTCCCCGCGAATTTGCGAGTCTGAGTGACGGAGCCTGGGAGGTTTGCGCGTGTCACGACGTGCGCGTCAGTCAGCTGACCGCGTTCAGCCGAGGCCCCGCTTTCCCCGAGACCGAGTCCAGCCTTTGATATTCAAAATCGCATATGTACGATTTGACTCTACTTAGCCTGACTCGGATCATCGCATACCTTCCACCCCACTGCGGAACCACCCCAGAAAGTACGCCAGACACTAACATCTATCCCAATGCATATATCCCATTTTACCAACACTACGTCGTGCGAGACCATCGGGGCACGCTGTACACCCGACGGTTTATGGTGCGTACAGCTCCCAGCGACATGAACGCTCGCGATTACTGACTCGCCTTTCTATTCACGGCAGAGGAGCAGAACGGAGTCTCCCTTGCTAGAGCGTTGGGCAGACTGCCATCTCGAATTCCAGTGACACTACGATGTGCTGTATTCAGGCACCCAGCCATTCTTCTCAGTACGGTGCACGGCTTGCGCTACAGGCTACAGGATCGTCCGTATCGTAAGTATCGTTCATCGACAACTTTCTATCCTTGAGCTTTCCGAGACGTGAGTCCGACGTTGATTACCCTACTTGACACGGCCCATGAAATGACAAGCTAATCGTAGGATGGCCAGTACTATGAGGTCTACCTTGTCACCGACAACGCGGCCATCTGCTACTTACCCAAGGCCGGATTGCTTTCGTATCGTTTCGAAGACAATACTGCATACTCAGCGCTACGGCCGTGACTCACGCCGTCTCACGTGCGTTGCTAATCTCGACTAGAGGGTAGGTTGGATCGTACTGAAGTATGCTGGTCTCAGCTCGGGCTCGTTCCCAGTGTGGCTATGCGCGCGCTGATACGTCTGGCTGTACATTCACGAGATCTGGTATACGGTTGGGCGTCAGGCAGCGCAGCGTTGGGAAGTGGAAAGATATGGTAAGCCATAAATATACACGTCTTCCGTTGCAGATAGCTGATACTGTACATAGTAGAACCATACGTTACAGAGCGCCGCATACATCAGTGCAGAGAATAAATACCACAGCAATAGAAACAGCGTATCGTGTCCGGCCCTATACCGCACCGTCCGACAACACTCGCCATGTCTCGATCCGTCGATCGACTATTTGCTCATCCGGACTGAGTACAATCTCTGTTCGGCATCCCGGATCATCGCCACGAATCGCGTCTATGACCACAGTGGACGCATTTCCTGTCGCGCATCTCCACATCGCCTGATTTCCCGTTGTCGGACCTCGCCACGCGCCTACGCCGGTATTCCCGCACCGCAACAGCGTAAGACCGGTGTCTCGCCAGTATTTGCGGTGCACCACCTGCGCGCGTGAAGTGGGGGGAAGGGAAACGGACGTGCTCGCTAGGTCTGCGCGCGGTAGCTCGCTATTCGTACAGCGCGCCTCGATACTAGGCAATCCGAGTGCGTAGGGCTCGTCTCCGGCGCCCTCCCGCAGATTTCGTAGCCACGGAAGGCACTAGCAGTAACCACTAGTGATGGCTGAAGGTGGAGTACAGAGTTTGTGGTGAAGTGGACCATGTCTTCAAGGGAGTTCAAAGAGCATACATCATCAAGACGAAGTTCCTTGAGTGTTGTATACCTTGCGCAAGTGGCGAGTACTGTGTTGTTGTGTGATGGCAAGTACTTGTCCACCTCACTCGGTCTACAAAGATCGAGTGCAAGGGTTTCCAGTGCTGGCTGTTTTCGCGAGCCAAGCCATTCTGCAGAGCCAACGCCCCACAGTGGACACCCCCCCCCCCGCAGGTCTAATTTGGTCAAGCTGGGAAGTGCGTTCGTCAGCCTGCGCACATCGCTGCCAGAGCGGAAGCGGCAGTTGAAGAGGGACAGTTCAGTCACGGAATTGTGCCAGCAGAAGAAAGAAATTTGCATGCAGTCTGCACATCGTCCAGTCGATGTCATTGAGCCGCATACTGGTTAACCTGGGGAGACACGATGTTGGGATGCACTGAGGGAAGGTATGTGCAAATGGTTCCTGTGAATCCTCTGTGATGCGCAGCTCAGTGGTGTCCTGTGCATAGAATCGTCTTGACCCCCTTGACACCATGACGCGTGATGCATCTTCTAGATCACGGCGACTTCCGATATACAGTTCCTTGTTGAGCAGCCGCTCACATACCGGCGAGTCGCGAATACAATGACATGTAAGGGAGACATTGAATAATGTGAGTTTGTCATCCCATAAGTGTTCGAGGATGTAGTCGGCTAGTTCTTGAGGTAAGCCGGGCCACATCTCGTCGAACTGCGTGCTGGGCGAGATAAACACCACAGAACACACACAACTCAATGCACTCAGTGCCACTCACGACGTGGAGAATTTGGAAGAGCTCGAGGGAGAGTCCAGTATTGGAGGATTTGTCGTCGTGATTGGGACGAGGGTCGGAGGGAGCAGGGTGGCTGGGTCGAGGGTAATGATGGTGGCCTGCAGGAGGAAGAGGGCACTCACATTTGCTCCCATCGTAGGCTCATATGCATGGGCAATGTGCGGTTGGATAGTATCGCAATACCGCCGGTGGGCACAGCCTGGCCTTGGGAAGCACGTAGTACGTCGTAATCGTATAAGGTTCAGGAAAAGAACGGCGGAGAATTTGGTGGTATGATGTATGTATGTACGATCAAAACGACGCCGACGAAGCTAGGCTATGCCACCGCTGTCCAACTTCGCCGAGCCACCTATGTATTCACCGACTGTACGACGAAGTCGGAAGAACGCGAGACTTGGAATGTGCACTAGGGACTGTAGAGCGGGCACTGGTTTGCAGCACGGCAGGGTTGATGTATTTGGTGTACTGAGGTCTGCGAGTGATTAGGGCGCAGACACTACAAGGAGGAGCGTACAATGATCACCAGTGGCAATAGATAGAGCGACGCCCGCCGCTGGGACGTCTTCCCAGTTCGCCGCCGTACGCATCTAGTCTCCCGTGGGCAGCCCCTAAAGACGGCCTATTTGAAGGGGATGTTGGCGCAGTACACGTCTCATGAGCGACTCGCCGGTCGATCGGCCCGCCACGGTACCGCGCAGCCACAACTGTAAGCGCCCAGTTGGACGGCCTCCTCGTCTCACAAGTTCTCTGCATGGATGGACTCCAGTGATTGTCCTCGACGTGTTCCTTCTGCTTTGCAACCGGACCAACAACGAGCTTACCTCATGCACCGCTGGAAGCCTCAGGCAGCAGGCTTGCCTCTGAGTCTTTGCTGTTCCCCGGACCGATCGAAGCGTCCAAGAAGCCTCATCCTCCCTCCTCGACCACATCACGTACGGCCACAGTGACATACTACAGCGTGAGATTGTAGATAGCGAGACTACCCTGGTTTCACGAAAGAGCGGTCAGATCTCGGGCGGGGCAGGCCGTCATTGCCACAGTGGCGACTTGGACACTTAGACTCAGGGGACTAGTCCGAACGGCAGTCCTAGTGACTCGTACTCGTCTCGTGCGAAGAGGCGCAGAATTCTTGCACGAACGATGAGTCACTCTCGCGTTCTCGAATACCGCACTGACGTTTTTTCCAAGTCAAATAGCGCATTCGAATCATCCAATAGATGAGTGCGATGCTCTGTCGGTGGGTAACACGAGGAACGCGCTCGTAGCTCACCGCGCTCCCTGCTTCCACTCGGAGTGGCAAACTTCGCGACCGTGGTGTGCGGTGCAGCATGTCGAGTCAAGTCTGCTCGCTTAGGACTGCTGACTACATGCGCTGCGGGTGTATGCTGACTCGTCATGTTCTCGCAGACGACGTGTTATATACTCTGGAGAGGCAGCACGGTTAGATCCAGACATATAAGAAGGCGCGGAATTCTCTTGATGCAGTAGGCAGGACAAGGCTCCCTGTGCACTGCGAGTTGCGACAACCTCCGACACAGTTAGCCTCACTTAGCAAGTACTTCTGGATCTTGTCACAGTCAACGAGCCTCTAGTATTTTTCTCAGTCATGTCTCTATCCGCCATTACCGCCGCCATAGCCAACGCCACCAACGGCACGGCGTCCATTGTAGCAAGCAACACCACGCCTTCCTCAGGGGATTTCCACAGTCTCGTATCCACATTACTCTCCGCCTCTGCCCTCCGAGACTGGCTGAAGCTCTTTGTCGTCGGTGGCGCGCTTGAGACGTGCCGTCGATACCTCTTCAGCTGGTGGGACGCCATTGTAGAAGCATTCTGGATCACCGCGACGTTCGACGCAAATGACGATGCTTACAGTGAGTCATCTAGTCCAAAATTATCGTTAGCGCCCACAGAGGTCCTTCGTCAGGATGGGTCCTCTACTGGCTCTCGCGCCATCCAGCGTGGAAAGAAGCGCGTACCTTCGAGGTCTCGACACGCACATTCGGGCTGGATTACGCATCGGATGAGGACGAGGAGGATTCGACTTCCCGCCCTGTTTCCTACCTTCCGTCGATGGAGAACACCTATTCGATATGGTACAAGCGCCGTTACATGACCGTGGCTCGAGAAGAGAAGTCGGAGAACCGTTGGTCAACGAAAGAAAGCCTGGAGCTCAAGTGAGTCAACATCAATTATCACTGTTGCAGTTGCATCATACTCATTCCCACCACAGAATACTCGCGAGGGACCGAAGTATACTCCAGAGTCTGCTCGATGAGGCACGCGAGACGTATAAAGCCGCAGAGAAGAAATTTATCTCGATATATGCTGCAGACACGTACGTATCTGATGCCCGTCCTCGTACCTTGAGCATGGTGGCTGACATTTCTTGCAGCTCCGGGGATTGGAGATACATGACATGTCGCCCTAAGCGACCACTGAGCTCGATCATCCTCGACCCTGGTATCAAGGAACTACTTCTCAACGACGCCCGGGACTTCCTCGATAGTCGTAAATGGTACACCGACCGTGGTATTCCCTTCCGCCGTGGCTACCTTCTTGTACGCCCACACTCACATCTATATGTATCCTCGCTCCTCACTCACTTCATGTTACAGTACGGGGCCCCGGGCTCGGGCAAGACGTCCATGATCCAGAGCATCGCTGGAGAACTCAGTCTGAACGTCTACATCGTGACGCTGAGCCGGATCGGGATGGACGACAGTTCGTTGAACGAACTCATCTCGAACATGCCGCGACGCTGTATCGCGCTCATGGAGGACATCGACGCCGCCTTCACGACCGGAATCAAGCGCGACCTCCCGCTCGACGTCCCGGTCAAGCGGTCGGGCAACGAGGATCACGACAGTGACGATGAGAGTAATGAGAAGGCCCGGCACGACGACAACAAGAATGTGGACACGGGCTCGCGTGTCACCCTCTCGGGGCTGCTCAACGCGCTCGATGGCATCGGCGCGCAGGAGGGCCGGATCCTGTTTGCGACGACGAATAATTACAAGGCACTCGACCCGGCGCTGTGCCGCCCCGGCCGGATGGACCTCCATGTTGAGTTCAAGCTGGCGAGCCGGCACCAGACAGAGAGCCTCTACAAGTGCTTCTACATGCCCGTTGGCGCCGACGATACGGACAGTGCGGAGGCCGACGAAGGCTACGGCTCGAGGCGAGGGAGCATAGACGGCGACGAGACCGACGATGAAGATGAGAATGTGGAAAGTTCAGAGAAGAAGCCTCTTCTCCGAACATCATCGTCTCCTACGCGTCGATCACCCACATCTCCGCCCCCCTCAGATCTACCCAGCTCACACTTGCCGCATCATGACCTCTCGCGGAGCGAAGTACTCGCACTCGCCGCACGCTTTGCAGACACGATCCCCGAACGCGAGGTCTCCATGGCGAGTCTCCAGGGTTATCTCATGATGTACAAAACTCGGGCACGCGAGGCCGTCGAAAACGCATCAGAGTGGATCGAGAAGGAGAGGGCAGCGAGGAGGGAACGGAGCTAGAAAGGACGCAGATAAGTTGCTGTATATTACCACTTCTTGTATATTGGCATTCGGTAGCTCGATGCAACGCCGATTCCATACATCGAGCCTACGCAACTTGCGCAAATCGTGATGCAGCGGGGCCAGGGTAAGGCAGGTGTTCAGGCATTCAAATATTCATCCCCCGCGACAAAGATTGTATATTGGTCTGCAATCGTGACGGAGACTATGATGGAACGATTCCGTGCCATTGTCAGTGCATGCTTCAGACCTTGCTCGCGTGTGGCGACGGCTGTTGCCGATTATTGCAAACCGCCCTGTGCGCAAGCGTTCAGGTAAGAAGTAAATGCGGTCAGCCAACACGACGCGCGGAAATAGGATGAAATGTGAACCTGCCAACACGCTCGCTAACGTGGGGAACGTCGTGGCACTCGTGCAATCCACTAGTACAGCTACTTCAATGATCCTCATGGGAAAGGGAAAATGGCGCCTTGTGTTGCCTGGCCGTCAGTGAACCCAAGATGAGCCTCATGACCGTTGACATAGCAAGCGAATGGACGATCGACGTTAGTGTAACCCTACCGAACAACACACGATGCCAGTCACGCGTAGCCGTCTCTGCCGGGGACGACCCCGTACGCCGGGCTGCCCTTCGCAAACATCGCACGCACGTCGCCCGCCAGGTCCTCCGGCCGCTCGAACGCGGCAAAGTGTCCGCCGCGCTCGTGATCCGCCTCGTAGACGACGTTGCCGATCGCGCGTGCCCACCTGTTCGCCGCGCGGGACCATCAGTACAGAATCTGGGTAGCAGCAATGCAAGGAGGACGGACGTACAGTTTGGGCATGACCGCCAGCTCTTTGGGAAAGAACGAGAGCCCGAGGGGGATGGAGCTCCAGGGGACTTCGTCGAGGGGGAGGTCGCCCCTGCTCGCGATCTCCAGGTAGATGCGCACGGACGAGGCGGGACCCGCACGGGAGAACCAGTACACGGATATCCAGGTGAGCACTGCCAGTCATCGCGACGCGTCAGTGCGCCGCACCAACCACCAAGGCAGTCTTACCTTCGTCGTCTGTCCACGGGTACTCGTCCGTCCAGTTGACGAGCTTCTCATAGACCCACGCGAGGAGGCCCGCGGGCGAGTCCGCGAGGGCATAGCCGAGCGTCTGCGGCTGAGTGCACTGCTCCTTGAAGTAGCCCATGCCCTTCTTGACAGTCTGCATCCCGCGCTCGATCCCCTTCTTGTCGCGTTCGGACCAGGGGAGCACGAGGGACCCGAGGAAGGCGAGGAAGCGGAAGGGATGCGTCCAGATACTCGGTGGGCCGGCGCTGCGGGGGAGCGTGAGTGGGACACGTGGGAGAGGGGACAAGGCGTACATGGGCATGTTGGTGTGCCAGGCTTTGACGGATTTGTGGCCGTACTGGGCGGCTAATAGTTTCCCGAGCTGGGTGGCGAATCAGTGAGCATTCGGGGTAATACTGAATGGAGGGGTGTACTGACGTAGTAGCCCCAGTCACCGCCTTGCACAACTGACAAACCAAGTCAATCCAGCTCTAGGAGCTTCACCGCAATAGCGCATTCATTAGACATACCATATTCTTTGTAACCCAGGGCGAGCATGAGCTTATCGAGCACCTGCGGAGATGGTTCTCAACGACGCTCGATCCTAGCTGCATTCAGTGGCCAAGCCTACCCACCTCCGCGTATTGGTGACCATCGAAGCCCCTCTTACTCGGCGCTTCTGAGAAGCCAAAGTTTGGAAGGCTGGGCGCGACGACGTGAAAGCTGGGGTGGTCCTGCGATGCGGTGGTCAACAGAGGCAGCATCTTCTCCACTTCGAGGAAGTGTCCTGGCCCTAGAAATGGTATGGGCGAGATCGATGGCCAACGTCTAGGGGTACTCACATCCGTGAATGAATAGGAGGGGCACCGCGCTCTCGACGGTGCTCTTCTGGTGGACATAATGTATGTTGAGCGCACCGAATCCATCCACTTCGATGTCTCTCGTGAACTGCGGCAGCGTGTTGATTCGTGCCTCGGCCTTTCTCCAGTCATAGCCATCCTTCCAGTACTCGACCAGCCTCTTGACGTGCGGTAAGGGCACGCCGTAGTCCCAGCCGGCATCGTCTAGCTCGTCCGGGAGCCGTGTCAACTCGAGCTTCTTACGCAACAGCTCAATATCCGAATCTGGTACAGAAACCTTGAAGGGTTGCTCCATGGTGTGTGCGCTCGAGCCAGTGAGTCTGTCGAGGCAAATAGCTCAGTGATAATATGGTCGAACGAGAAGTTACGGTCAAGCGAGTAGTAGCGGACAGCCAGGGTCTTGCGGCCTTCGCTGAAATAGCTGACAAGAATTCGTCATGATGGTTCTCACAGGCATGATACAACCTGAGCTGCGTATTGCAAAAGCAAAGTACACTAGAACACTTCGTCATCGCACTGATTCGATGTGAGCAGGCCGGAGACTGGTAAGGACCGTAGCGGTGCGTCGACACGACCGTTCACACCTCGACGGTTGTCAAATCGCGATGACGTTCCGCCATGGGAAACGAACCGGTTCACCTCTTTTCGTCATTCAATGTTCCAGCACGTGCTCGTGACGTAGGTTATGCGCCGGGCACGCGTCGCGCGAGTAACATCGCAATCCATACTTTCTCTCGAGCCTCAGGTCCCTGCAACAAATGACCTGCCACTGTCGATTTCATCGCATACAAACTATCATGTTTCTTCTCATTGATGGGCGCAGGCCGTCAGACTACCCGACGACAAACAGCGAAGAACGTGCAGTGGCATGGCCTTGTGGAAGTCGTCGCAGCAGCTTGGACTACGCACCAGAGCAATATGGCTCTAAGGAATAGGATAGAATTCAGTATCTTCCTAGCTGGGATTTTATTCTCTGATGCCGAAGAATGGTTCAATTTGAGGTGCGCTGAGTTTACTGCGAAATTGTTCGAGTGTTGACCAGCGGTCTACAAACCATGGTGGCTGGCAGGCAAATCGGAGCCCAAGCTCTGGAGTATAAATGTGAGGCACTTGTGCTTTATAACCTTGTCTGCTTCTCTCACCAGCACCAGTAGGACGTCCTCCAGTTGCGAGTCTTGACCCTTCTTCCCCTTCGCGGGCTTGGCCAGGATGGCTCCCGTCCCGGCCTCGCTTCCGTCCGCTCCTTCCGGGATGTCCTCTGTCTTCGCGACCATCGGAGACAGGAAGCAGATCATTGTATATGCGGCTATCGTCATAATATTCCTCGTCGTCTTCTTCGTCGGCGTCATCTACATCCTCCGCTCCTACAACGCCTCCGACGAAGACGAAGAATCGAACACCACCTCTACTCCTCGCCCGCCCCTCCGTCTTCTCCTCCCGAGTACGACCCCGCAACGTACCACAAGCAGCACCTCCACCCTCGTCGGCAACGTCGCTCTTCAGCAAACCCTCCCCAGCCCTGTCAAGTCTTTGGGCGGTATCCCCAGCCCTTTGGTATGTGATTAGTCCTTCCCGACCTCGTCGTCAGCCTCTCACTCATATGTAGGGCCAGCATGTCCACACCGAACCCGCCTCTGTCGTGCTCGAGCAGGCGGTCGCAGAGGACGTCCCCACTGACAACAACGAGCGTCCCGACAAGGTCATCTCCGGGGTCGCCGTCGTCATTCCTGAGGGGAACCCCATGGATGCTGAGAAGATCATCTCTCCCCAGCTCGAGGTCGACATCACTGACAACAAGGTCCCCATCCTCAAGGTTGACCCCGATGTGGTGAGTTGATCCCTCCGCGCAGCGCGATAGTCGGTGAGCTGAGGCTGGCGCACAGACCGACATGATGGTCCTCACTCTGAAGGACAACAAGCAGCAGGCCACCGACGCCAAGCACGAGTCTGGTGACATCGCAGACCAGCTCACCGACGTAGATGCAGTCAACATCGGCAACGTGTTCCTCCAGATGGAACAAGACATCGCTTTCCCGAAGGCGCTCGTGAGTATCCTCGTATCTGCTCCTCGGGATATCTGTGCTCATCGCAGAAGCAGAAGTCTTCCGCTATGTCCGCGACCTCTCTTGGTGCGAAGTCCGCTACTCACAGCAGCGCGGACTCCGGCTGCGAGGGCAGAACCAGCGTAACAACCATTTCGTATAAGTCCGCAAAGTGTGGTCTTCTTCCTTTCCGACAGGAGGTAGGTGTATGCACCGCATCACGGCTCTGTGCGTTCACTGACGTGGATGCAGCCTCCCCGGGGTGATCTATGGGCTGCGGCCCTCGACCGCCTTGCCCGTCATGTCACACTCGAAGACCATGACCCGGAGAACCCCCCTATCCGCGACATTCGCGTACGCGAGGCACCTCACAAGTTCATTAAGGAAGACAGTACTTCCGATCATACTTTGCGCCATGGAATGGTATATGATTTTCGTTCCTTTGAGCGAACCATTATTGACAAGAGGTGTAGGTAAATCCGCCGGAACCCTCGATTGGCAGTACACCGTCTACGGGTGACGAGTTCGAGTTATCCGAGACGCCTGTACCAGCCTCCGGAATTAGCACCGACTACATTGACACCGGACATCCCTACACTAAGGACGTTCCGAGTGCTTTGTCTCATGAGAAGTCACGAAAGGAAGTGAGTTGTGTGATGCTGTTGCTCCGTCGTCGCTTGACACTCCCCCAGGTCCGCTTCGCTGGCGACTTCAAGGCGGAGGTCGGCGATCATTGCCGCATCAGCTACGACGAGAAGGCTCCCTATCTCAAGGTCAAGGTCGCCTCTCCCATCGCCCCGCTGCTCCCGCTCTCCAACGACGACCCCCCGCTTCCCCATCTGGTTCATCTCGCCGACCTTGCACTCGGTCCCGCCGACCGTGTTCCTGATATTGGTGAGTCTTGTGGATCGCTCGCGCCGTCTACCGACTCCTGCGGGCCCACCCTCGCGACGGAGTCGAGCTCCGAGGGTAGCTTCACCTCTCCGCCCATCGTCCCGGCGTCGCTCTCCGTCCTGGGCATCGACGACGACGAGTACAGGCCGATCATCGTGGTCGAGGACCACCTCGACGAGAATGCCGACCGCAACTTCTACGAGCTCGGGATCTCGTACTCGACGCAGGCGCTCCGCAACCTGGTCATGAAGGACGCCGAACGCGCGCGCGAGCGTGAGGAAGAAGAACAGAGGCGGCGCGAGGAGGTCGACAACGTCTACGCGTCCTTCCGGGAGCGGCGCCGGCAGCGTCGTTTGGGTGACAGCCCGGCGACTGCATACACCCCGCCTCTGACTCCCGACCTGGGCGACTCTGACTCTGCTTTTTCGTCTCCTGCGTCTGGGTCCCCTCTCCTCGACGCTTGGTCTCCTCCCGCTTCTCCGCCTCTGCCACCGACTACGAACAGGGCTTCTACTGAATCAGCTGATTTCTGGACGTTCCTGCCTGGCAACACCGGTGACGAAGCTGACCTGGCGTTCTCGGCTTCTGGGAATCTACGTGGACTTGGGCTGCAGATTCAATACCGCGTCGGCGACGACGTGCCCCTCCCTCCTCGCCGCGCCCTAGTTACGTCTCCCAGTGACGACGAGATGAAGCCCATCCTTGTCGTCGAAGATCACCTGGACGAGAACGCGGAGCGCAACTTCTACGAGTTCGGGATCTCTTACTCGACGCAGGCCCTCCGCAACCTCCTGATGAAGGACTGTGAGAAGGCTTCGGAGAGACGACGTCTGGAATACGCAGCTGGCACGTCTACTAGTCAAGCACAGAAGATGGAGCAGCCTGCGGGTCTTATGGACGGACTTGGACTTGGCGATGACTCTTTGCGCGAGGCGGTGAACGACAATGGGGATGCAATTACTCAAGGCGCTGCACCGGTCGCTCTGCTGTCGGACACTGTGCTTCCGCCTCACGGAGTCAAGGCTGCACAAGAAGCATCCCCGATTGCTGAAGTCTCCCACCGCATCGTGCGGGACTCCAGCTGCAAGGCATCGGAATATCGCATGTCCGTCCAAGACCGCGCCACTCAGCCCGGGCGGTTTTCCAAGCTCCTCATCTCGTTCTACAATGGATACGACTTCGACGTCGCGGCGGCCATCGCGGTCGGTCTGGAGGTCAACATAGAAGACTGCGACATCGGCAATGTCGTCACGCTCTCTGACAACGAGGAGTATCCTGTCAGCGCTGTGCTCTCTGAAGAACCGCCTACCCACGCGGAGGAGATCGAGAGCTCATCCGCCCTGCATCTACTCGTCCCGAAGATCACTTGGTCCGCTCCGCGTCTTTAGTCTTGCTCGCTACCTCTCTTCAAGCTCTCATACCTCTCCGCATGGTCACCCTGCAATCTTCACTATCCCCAGTCTACGTTTTGCAAGTTGCTTTTAGTAACCATTTCATTCCTTGCTCTTGTTCACTGTTCTATGTTCCTAAGCTTCCTTTAGTCTCATTACACTGCACTTGATTCGCCGTTCAACCCTTATCTCCTACGCCCATACACGATCTTGCGCTCACTCATTCCTCCTATATTATACATGCCATCACCCATCTTCCATTCTTTTCACATACACAACTTGCCCCGTGGCCACCCCTTGGATTTTACGGTACATTGTTCCTAGGTTTCGGCATTCATGGCCCCCGTCTCTCAGATTACGATACTTGTGCCCAATCTCGTAACTTAGTATTAGCATAGCATGACTTCAATGCATTACTGCCATTTCGCGTGTCTCGACAATATTCTTTCTTATGAGCCAAGTGAAACGGTTTGTCTCGACGTCCTTCGGAGCACTCGTAGGATGCGAGTCTTATATGACAGTCATAGTAGTTAGTATCAGCCTGAGGCTAGTCTGTATCCGTACGTCTCGTACCATTCATTACCCTCTGGCTGTCGCTTTTGATGGCCAATACATAATCTTCCTCCGTACCATGCGATTTCCTGTGCAGTGACGGTGAGCCGCCGGGCTTACTGTGTTCTTAATGACGCCGAGTAGCACGGCGGCTCTGTGGTATCATGGCGTGGATGTCAGCGACGCCTCGCAACCACTGAGACTGTAACACTCACTGCAGCCGACTCAAACGCTCCAGGATCAGGATCAACTTCGAGCTCCAAGATTTGTCGATCCAGCCATGGCACGAACAGTTCATGTAGGTGGGAACGGATTGCATTTTTCACGTCTTCCCCTGACTGACGTGTCCTCCCAGTGTGGACGGTTATACCCGCGCTTTTGAGCTGGCGAAAGTTGTTCCCGTAGAGAATCGTACGAAAGGCGGTCGCGTAGGCAACCCTCCTAAGCTCCTTAGATGATATGTCGATCATATCCCCGGAATTAGCATCTTGCAGAGATAAGTAGATGTAGATCCGAGCGAGATGTGGACTTTTGATGCCAGATATCAAGCTTCTGAGGGTGCTCTCAATTACGTGCAGCGATGGTTTCATATCATAGAGGCACACATTCAGCCATTCCATTGACGTGTTTGTCGTCAGATGCGGAATACAGCCTGCGTCTCAATAATGATGTGAGCACGCTCAGGGTCCTGACTCTGAAAGGAACTAACCTGTCGTCCACTTCATATCCCAGATACACTTCTTCATTGAAGCGCCGGATAGGTGTAGTGCGCGCGTCACACCCAGCATAAGCTCCACCACTGGTCCAGAGTAATCGCGGTGCGTTATCTCTAGGTGCTCGAGTCTGCTGCATGTCTCGGGTATAGACACCAGACTCATGAGCTGCACTGCCCATGAGGTAGGCACATCGTGCAGCTCAAAACGCGCCAAGCCAGGGTCGTAAGACATGGGTCTATCGGTCATGTCCTCCCACGAAGGTAGGCCCCAGACTCCCCGGTTGTCGACCACGAGGTGAAAGAGTTGAGGAAAAGAGCGGATGAACCCGACCATTTGAGCAAATGAGCCAAAACGGTTGGGGGCTAACCGGAGTGCGTTAATAGACTGATGTGCAGTGCATATAGCAAGAATGGTATGAGCAGTCGTCCCGTCGGCAGGAATCTCAGAGCCTCTGTGTTAAATTCGGTGCGGATCAGTGCTGGTCAGACAGATCCACTTCAGATGTCGATTGGTCTTGGAGACGGAGTGAGGGGTGGAAGCCGCGTAGGCAACGTCCCGAAAAGTAATTGAGTCGTTGAGCTGCAGAGACTGTAGGCTTGGTAGCCTGTTGATTACCTTACGAAGCTGCGATGCGCCGCTGAAGTGGCACTCGCTCAGTGCCAGAGCCGTGACGCTGGCATACCAGGCGAGGGAGTCGAAGAACTGATTATGAGGTTTGGTAGTCGCCCAATTGACCCCGTGGATCTCCAATCTCGATGCTCGTACATCGCATCCGAGCATCAGCATCGGGAAGAGATGCAGAAACGGCTTGCGAGCGGCTTCGACGAGTATGATGTTCGTCACCCCTCCGGCAATTTCCGTCTTGGTTCTGCCCGACGCAAACGCACGGCCATAGCCGGCCAAAGTTTTGCAGCTTGATATGGACAGAGCACCACTCGTGTACCATATCAGGTGGTCCGCTGTAGCCCAGAGCCAAGCGCGGCAAACGAGGGAGCATCGCGCAAGTGACATAGGATCATCCCATAGGAAGTCGACAATATATTCAAGGATTTCTTGTGGGAAGTATGGGACTGAAACACTGCCATGCTGCTAGTGTCAGTCGTGATACTCGATGGTATACAACCAACATCACTCGAACCTTGAGAACGTAACGTGGGCAAAGTTGATAAGGTCCAGAAGATGGCAGTAGGCCAGAGCACTTCCCGGCATCCTAGAGTTCTAATACACAATTCTATGGATACATGCGGTTTGGAGCCCGATGTAGGTTACGGACCATCTATTTGCGATTCGGGGGCACATACCTCAGACTCTACAGGTGACCGGTTCCTTGCAAGACCAGTGTATACAGGTCACGGTCGAGGTATGTCAAGCCTTTGTTGATGCGCAGACGGAATATTAGCTAACGCCGTAATGAAAGCCTCATACAACATGTTACACGACAAGCTCACCTTGGAGTAGAGTATGAACGCGTGAGCACTACTAATGCGTACAGAACCTGAAGCAGAAAGATATGTAGTCGGTTTCATTCACCGTTGTGAGGATAGTTCGTACTGGCGCATTGATAGCCTAGACTCAGAGAGACTCGGAGGTGATGAGAGGCAGAATCATGGATGATTGAGACATTGAGAGACTCAGAGATGCGTGTTGACTAGCACTCAAGCGCTCAAGTGATCTCTGCCTTACATAATAGCCTTAAGCTTGTAGTCCCCTCCTCCTCCACTATCGACTCTCTATACTTACCCCTCGCAGCTATCCTCAGATCACTATCACTTCGCGTTACAGCCATCCATCTGGCTTCACTCGCACCCCTGACGCCTGCATGTCCTTCGCTACGGACATCGCCGCTGGTATCCCTTCTCTTCAGCTTGATGCAGTCTTGGACACAGAACAGGTGGCAGGAGGAACAGCCGGTCGGCCACATCTTCAAATGAGATTTCCCAACTGTGTCCGGCACCAAGTAGCATCTCGGTCCACCGACGTACTGCAGTTATTGGGTAACTCGGTACGCTAGGCGCGCTACGCATGATGACTTTCTGCACTCGTTCCAGTGCTCTCTTCCACTAGGATAATTCTGGCATGCAGCACCCGGGTGCGGTCGACTTCGCTAAGTTGGATGAACGGAATCGTGCGGCAGCGGTCCGGCGGAAAGCATGCATTAATCACGGACCTGTCTTATGTTTTTGTATTCGTCATTTAATGGAAGAGGAGAGCGTCATGGAAAATCGATTTCGACCTGGCTGGCATTGTAGTGCGTACGTACCATCTGGCTTGATCGTGTCCATTCACCTCTCCCGAGCTCACCAATAGTCAACGTGAATGATCGTGTCCAAAGAACTGCAAAATTCAGAATGCTGTACTTCAAACGCTGCAGTCCCGGGGACGTGTTAGTGAGCGGTGCGGCCATTGTGAGCGCTAATAATTCTGTGATTGGGCGCGATAGTGTCCATGAAGGGAGCCGCCGAGAAGACATACATGCTTCCATGTACTCGCTCTTCAATATTTCAATACTCAGTTCCAGCCATTGCAGCCGAATTGCGACGATCGACAATAGGATAGCCTAAATCAGCAACGACGACCGAGGCGAATCGAGCGTGGCCGAAGTCAAGTCTTTCCGAGGAATTGATGGCCGTATAATCTTATGCAGCTACCGCGTTTGAAAGGAGAGTGAATGGCCAGGGTCGGTCGGTCCACACTCAATGGAGGAGCGTTTCCCATGGAGATGCACAGCTCGATTTTAGGTCGCGGATGCGGCAAACTCACAACGGCGTGATGCTGCAGATGCATGTACGAAGGGACCCCTTTAGGGTGCAACGAATTACCTCTCTTCGAGCATCGCAGGATCATGGGAGCATCTACTTGCATTACATCGAGCACGTTCCTTAGGTGCATACTGCTTTCGCGCGGATATGACGTCGGATTTCGGGAATGGACGCGAGTAAGATTCACAGGACAGCGTCGAATGCTGCCGGTTGATCGAGGATCCGCGTAATTGGCAACCGGTCTTCACAACGCGACGCAGAGAACGGCGATCAGAGTGAGACGGTGAACCTATTAGGTCTCGGGATGGATGATATGGCTGCTTATCCTAGGCGGCATTCATGCATGAGTGTCCTGCCCCAGTCCCTTGGCCGCACGTCAGTGAACGAGAAACATTGACGGTGACAGTGACAGTAAACTGGACACTTACGTACCATGAGTAGAAGCACGGCGTTAATCCTTGACGTGCCGCCGCCATTGTTCGGTGGACTATCAGTGTCCCATACGCCGTCAAGAAGTGCAGTGCCAATTTGGAATAGGGCTTTACGTTCGTGAAGCATCAATGCTACTGGGAAGGTGATCCTCGCCAGCTGGACATAACATTTCCTGCACGGATTCCACTGAAGTCCTTCGCTTCCAACGCATGATCATGTGCGACGGCGAGCGCCCTCCATGCACGCATATAAGAACAGAGGAAGAGAGGGTGTAAGACCAGTCTTCAGGCAGCTAGTCATTGACAGCCCTTCCTGCCTCGACGCCTCGACTCACCGTGCCAACCTTCGCGATGCGTCTTCTCAACGTTCTCAGCTCAGCTCTCGCCGGTGCCGCTGCCCTGAAAGGTGTTGCAGCCTTACCTCGAGCTGTCTTCTCAAGGGATGCCAGCGCATCTGCGCAAGACATCAGCAGCAACGGAATTCTCGCCCCCAAGGTCTTCATCATCAGTATGGTGAGTTGTCCAATAACGCGTAGCCTGGAACGGGCGCACTGAAAGTCCAAGTAGTTTTCGCCCGAGGCCGGTGCATGGTATGGCATTCCGGACTTCAATGTTTTGGCTGTCAACATCACTGTGCCGGGACTGTCCATGCTTTTCCCCGACATCCACTGCACTGATGATGGGCAGATTTGCCAGCTCACCACCGGTGAAGGAGGTTCGCTGCACAACTTGCTCCTAGTGTATCATGATTAACATTTAACGTTCGCCCCCCAGAGATCAACGCTGCCACAACCATCGCATCACTCGTTGCCTATCCATACTTGAACCTTAAGCAAACTTACTTCATGATCGCTGGTATCGGTGGTGTCAGCCCCGAAGTGGCCACGCTCGGTTCGGTGACCCTCGCACGATACGCCGTCCAAGTTGCACTGCAGTACGAGTTCGACGCTCGTGAGATCCCCGCCAACTTCACCACGGGATATGTTCCCTTCGGGACGACAGCACCGGGCGAGTATCCCACGTCGATATACGGCACCGAGGTATTCGAAGTCAACGCGGCGCTTCGAGACAAGGTGCGCACCAAGGCATACAGATAGTCACGAGGCCTGATGTGGACCGTTCCATAGGCCGTCGAGCTAGCGAGCACTGCGGTGCTGAACGACACCGAGGCAGCCGCTGCCTACCGCGCGCACTACGCTTCGGACCCTAGCTTCGCTGCAGGCGCGAGTGGGCCTACGGTCGTCGCTTGCGACGTCGCGACGTCGGACGTGTACTACTCTGGCAATCTCCTCGCTGAGGCGTTCGACAACACGACCACGCTCTTTACCAACGGCACCGGGAAGTACTGCTCGAGCGCCCAAGAGGACAACGCGAGCCTTGAGGCTTTCCTCCGCGCAGCGATCCACGGCCTCGTCGACTTCAGCCGCATCATCGTCATGCGCACCGGGAGCGACTTCGATAGGCAGTACCCGGGCGAGACGGCCACACAGCACTTGCTCTATGATTACCAGAACGGGCATGTACCTTCTATCGCGAACATCTATTTGGCTGGAGTGAAGATCGTCGAGGACATCATCAACAACTGGGAAGACACTTACGAAGCAGGTATCACGCCCACGAACTACATCGGTGACATCTTCGGTACTTTGGGCGGCACGCCAGATTTCGGGTGAGTCGCCACGGAAAGTGGCCCTTATGCACCATATTCAACAAATACTGGCAGACCATACGGAAGCGCCCCTGCCTCGAGGAGGAGCGTCGAGGTCCGCAGACGCCGACGGATGTAAAGGAGCTGCTCTGCGGTGATGAGGGCTGTGGGGGATCGTACGAACGCTGATGCGAATCGATGCTCACGTCTTTCATGTGAACAGAGTCCTGTCGAACTATCACTCTAATATCATGTCTGCGTAGCGAAAGAATACGATTATATGCTTGCGCTATTCTGCACGAAATTACTTGAGAAGTGATGACATAGCACGGAGAGCACGACAAACCTCGTCTCTACCCTATCGACCTTGCCTGCGGAGTGATGACTATCGCGATATTCCGCGCGCTTCCAGAAGCTTGATCGAACAAGTTCACCAATCGCACATTCATGCTTGTATCCTGAGCCAACAGCGGTGCATCAGAGCGGATTTGACGTCGACAACTAGATTGCGCCAACCTTCAGCTCGTCCCTCAACCATTCTTCTCTATCGAGTAGTATGAGGCTCTCGATCACTGGCCCTAATATGCATCGCAACGCCTGGAACACCTCCAGCCGACTCTCCATAGCGGCATCTTTCTCGCACAAAGCTGGATCTAACCTGACGCCGAGACGCTCTTGGGCTCGCCTCACAAATGTCCCCCAATCCGAGTATGCCGAGTCGTTTAGCCTGCCTAAACGTCTCAACGAAGGCGTTTCGCCATTGATGATAGCGGTTTTATCCAGATACGTGTCGACATTTGAAGGCACGATCGGTACCGACCAAGAGTCGTGCTTTTCGAGTATGTTCTGGAGAAGCGCACGCCATACGACCTTGCGGATGGCGAGCTTCGCTGCCTCGAGTGTCTCCTTCGTGCGAAGCCATTGGCCGGGTGTCTGCGCGGCGAGGTGAAGGTGGTTGGGTGTCAAGTGCATGGCTGATGGTTGCCTCGACAGCTCTATGACTTTGCGCGACAAGGGAAAATCTGCAAGAAGGCTTTCTAGCAGTTGATGAGAAGGATATCATCGTGCTCACCACCTGCTTCTAGTAGGTTATAGCAACAACCAACGATCACAGCCGCACACGGGGCCCATCGTCTCTTCGCCCCGTTGCCTTGCAAGCGCGAAATGAAGGCACGCAGCAGGTTAAGCGTCAGGGAGCCACATGCGTGCAGAGCTACGAACAACGTTGGCAAGGATTCGCCGGAAGTGCTGCCGGACTCCTGGTTGGCCCGCATTTCTTCGGCCCACTCGTCAACTGCGCGTAATAGAGAGTCCGAGCGGATCTCGAGCGTCTTGTAAGTGAGGGAGCCCTTCGACCCGTCTTCGCTTGTCTGTGACCCTTTCCTCACGCCGATCACCTCGCCTACATCACCAATGGCAGCGCCGGTTGTAAGATCATCTGGCACTTTCTTCCGTTTCTTGTGTCCGATCGTCTCTCTGCGAGCTGCGCCCTTACTTTGAACATCGCTCCAGTCTAGGGCCAGGACATGTAGACCCAATTCGTCTCTTATTGCACGAGAGAGATACGCCTAGTCGATCAAATCATGAGTTAGCGCAGCGAGAAGAGAGATTGCGGCGTGCGCTACGGTGTAGAATGCAAGAGGCGGGGAATCCCCATGTCGAAGCGCATATAGCGATGTCCATGAACTAAATACGAACCTGCCCTGCCCCAATATCAACAACGTGCTTGACATCCGCTAGTACCGGGGAGGATGAAAGGAGTTTCGATATGTACGCCGACATACGGATGATCTCGTGCGCCTTCTTAGGCGACATGCCGAGTATTCGATCTTCGGAGGATGACACCGGGCTCGGTGCTCTCCGATGCGCGAAGCCATCAGCCGTACCAAGATACCTAATGTGTTGTTACGTGTGAGTCAATGCCTGTCTTTGAACGTACTAGGTATAAGGAGACAAACCGACAGTACCGGCTCGTCCAATACACGGGATACCTGCATCCTGCGTGCTGCATCGACGAGCGATCTCGCGTCATCTGGGATTAAAAGCCATGCCGAATCCTGCTCTCGTTCTCGCACACGCGCATAATAGCGCAGAATGAGGAGCCATGTGGGTTCGGACACACCATGGCTATCCGTATGTCTCCCAGCGGTACTTGACGGGAGCCCCTGTGATTCGCCTGCCCAGGCCCACCAAGACGCCCACTCTGGGGGAACGTAGAATGCTGTGGAGGAGGAAAATCGGTTGGGATGCCTCGATAAAAGGCTGACTACGTGCGGCGACGAGAGAAACGCATGGATGTCGGCAGACATGACGGCGGTTTTCAAGTTCAGTCACAGGCGCGAGGATTTCTCGACTGGCGCTTCGGACTTCACCTCGTGCTGTGACTTTGCTCATTGAATGTCCATACTTGTCTTGCTATCCAAGAGGATTAATTCCATCTCTCAGAGTCTTGCTCGCCGATACTCAGTACTGGGCGCAGCTTCAAGCTTGACCGCGCCTCACAGTGACCGAGTCGGAGTCATGCCTCCGGACCCTCAGTCGATCGTCATGACACACGATGTTGAGGAGTTCTCCGCACGGGATGGGACTCGACAGCCGCTTCTTGGTGTTGACAGACAGCCATCGACGTCGTATGTAAGGGGAGAGCCATGGAAGGATATCGACGTAGAGCCGATGCGATATGGTGCGTTAAAACGCGTTTTGTGAGATACATTGGTGATCACGGTGCCATGACTGCACAGTGGATATTCCAAAAATTTTGAACACGTTCGTGTGCGCCTTCGCCAATGACCCTTTATATGACTACATTGAAGACTCGCTCGTGCGTATCCTTAGATAAAGTATCATGTTTCGATCTCAAGTATCTTTTCGTCTGGTTAGAAGGAATCCAAATCCCGTCGTGGTACCCGGTTCTACTTTCAGTGGTGGGGGCGCCTTGCTAGCATGACCTACGCGGGACAGGCGTACACAGTCGATAATGGAGAAGCAGTAATGTTCATGTGGGTACATGCGTTCAGCTTCACGCTGTACTGATGGTTTGAGGTGATTCGCGATGCTAAGGCGTCCACCGGGGCGGAAGCGCGGTCTCGTCGAGCGTGTTCTAGAACGAATATCCATGGCCATGGCCACACTAGGCGTATCAGCGGAGCAACAAAGAGTACGTCGTGAGCCGTTGACTACCGAAACCCTACGATCTACCAACCCTCACAGCGCATCGAAGAGCGATACAGCAAGTCGAAAGCCGCAGTCGAAGAGGCATTCGGTGATCGTCTTGACCATATGTTCCAGATGGCTGGCCTCGCGACCCACCCAGATAAGCAAGGTAGAGGTTACGGGAAGGCCCTCATGACTCTCGCCAATGCCAAAGTACGTCGGGAAGAATCCGTATCTTGCTACCAGCCGCGACGGCCGCATGTTTTCTGCTGAGGGCATCGCATTTTATAGGCGGATCAACTCGGGGTAGCATCCTACATAAAGACATCTGCTGGTAATGTGGCTTTCTACGAGAGTTGCGGATACGTCGTGGTCGGGCGATTCACTTTGGGCGACGATAATCCAAATTGGACTAGGCCTCCCGTTGCTCTTTTTATTGTGCGTCAGGTCTTCCATTCCATGAGTTATGTAGAGCTAGTTAACAGATTTTGACTCAGCTTCTCCGCGATTCTTCGGCTGTCGCTGCATAGTAAGAGGTTGAGTACACCTCTCGCTCGCGATGGCAATGTCAAATACCTGTGCTTGCAGCGCATTTCATTTCATGCTATAATGAGCGGCGAGGCATACAAGTTGACGCTCCCCGTAGGAGCACTGAGTTTGATTAACGGTGCTGAGCTTCCGTTCAGAAACAAGGTCAAGCGGCTCAGCATTTCGAAACCTGACTATCTGTAGCTTTCAGACGTCCATTATATGGCATAGTTACTGATGCAGCGATGTCCGTGTGTGAACCAGTGGACTGGACATCCCCGTCACCATAGAACAATGACATTGCGGGATAACAGGAGCGTAGGTTGCGGTGTGACTTACATCACGTGCAGAGAACGTGTCGCGCCAGGACGTCACGGTCGGATCTTCGCGGCGCGCATCCTTGGCGCGTTCTCAGGCGGCCCGGCGGGCAGTGCAATGTACGGCAGTGGACGACAGCTTGATTGAGAAACATCCCCAACCACCGACTACTTGCCGGTGAAATCACAAAATTACATGTCTGACACTCGATGTTTGACTGGCTGATGATTTTATAGACATCCAGGGCGACGTGCCTTCGTTGATTGACCATGCGCAAATGTGGTATCTCTGACTGCCGGCGCGATAAGGAGGCTTATAATAGGGAGAAGCTTGTGGGATCTTCTCAGGGCGTTGTCCGCTGTGCATAGTCCCTGCTCAACTGGTCGGGTTCTCAAGTCGCTGCAGAGTCACGATGCGTTTCCTTGGACTGCTCCTCGCTTGTGCGGCCTTGTTGCAAGCGGCTGCCGCCTGGCCTCAAAACCTGCGGTCAATATACCACAGCGAGGTCTTGGAAAGGGGATATGGGAAGGCCCTATTCTCTCCGAAGGTCGTGATTGTCAGCATGGTAAGCAACTCCACCAGTTGTCGTCCTAATGGCTGACTGGCTATGTGTTTAGTTCTCTCCTGAGGCGGAGGTTTGGTATGACATTCCGGAGTTTGATGTTCTAGCAATCAACATTTCCGTACCCGGCCTGTCGATGCTCTATCCCGACGTTCATTGCACGGCTGACGGAGAGATCTGCCAGCTGACAACGGGCGAGTCTGGTGAGTGTTAAACGTCCTCCACCCAATGTGATGCTGAGTCACAGGACTCTCCCAGAGATCAATGCGGCCACGACCATTAGCTCCCTCGTCGCGTCACCGTACTTTAACTTCTCGCAGACGTACTTCATGATCGCCGGCATCGCTGGCGTGAATCCCGAGGTAGCGACGCTTGGGTCCGTTACCTTTGCGAAGTACGCCGTGCAGGTAGCCTTACAGTACGAGTTTGATGCCCGAGAGATGCCCACGAACTTCACCACGGGTTATGTCCCCCTAGGTGCCACCACACCAGGGCAGTATCCCACGTCAATTTACGGTACCGAGGTTTTCGAAGTCAATGAGGTGCTGCGAGATTTGGTAAGTACTTTGACTTATTCAAGTGAGCGTTGCCGCGACAAGACTGACGGATGTATGCCTACAGGCCGTCGCCTTCGCTAATACCGCGGACCTGAATGACTCTGCCGCTGCTGTAGCCTATCGCGCAAACTACGCGCCTGCATTGAGCTACCTCGCGGGCACGAAAGAGCCGAGCGTCGTCCCATGCGATGTGGCGACGTCAGATGTGTACTATTCCGGCGCGCTGCTGTCCGAGGCATTCGAGAACACGACGACGCTCCTGACTAACGGCAGCGGGATCTACTGCACCACTGCACAGGAGGATAATGCGAGCCTGGAGGCGTTCCTGCGCGCTGCGATGCACAAACGTGTCGACTTCAGTCGGATCATCGTCATGCGCACGACCAGCGACTTCGACCGACCGTACCCCGGCGAGGCGGCGTCGGAGAACCTGTTCTGGGCGGATCAGGGTGGGTTCGAGCCGGCCATCCAGAACATCTACCTGGCCGGCATAAAGGTCGTGGAAGGTATCATTGAAGGTTGGGAGGAGACATTTTCGAAGGGCATCACGCCGACGAACTACATTGGAGACATCTTCGGCACGTTGGGCGGCACACCTGATTTCGGGTGAGTAGCCATTGTGACCTCGACATATCCTTCTACGGCTGATGCGCCTTAGGCCATACTCAAGTAGTGACAGTCTGTCGAGAAGGGATACTGAGGCGAAGATTCCCATGCGACGACGCGTACGCAGAGATGTTTCTGTGACGATGAAGCCTCTGCTACGATAACAGTCGGCTATTATCCCTTGTTAATGCTATCGACCGAAAGCACCTTATGTTTATCACTCCACCACAGGAACGTACGTACTTGGTTGCAGCAACATTCCGGTGTACGATGTGACCTATACTATCACTGCATGCTCGCTCTGCAATCCAATGATACTCGATCGGATAAAATGGTGTCGCATGAAGTGTAAGTCTCTGTCCGCACCATAATTATGCCGACTGCGTGTATCTAGTTTACGGTCGTTATACCGTGGAATAAAATGCAACAAAGAATGTCTGCACAGGTGCATACTTACTAGAGAAGGATTGGGCCGTGAACCGCGTTCATGATCAGTCATTCAGGGCGCCTCGGTGATTACGTCATCCATCCTGCAAGTATTGCGAGGACGCGACTCTGTCTTTCCGAGATTCTCTTGTCTCCTCGTCCTGTATTAGCCTTGGGCTACTCTCAGACTGCACATAGGGGTACGCCTCCATCTCTCAGTCACGACCGCTGACCTACGTGGGCGTCTGCCTCCCTTCGGGACGCGTTGCCTTCTCCTTCTCTGTCCTGGTCACAGGGTCTTCTTGTCGACCGGTTTTGTCGTCATCGATGATGCTCCCTCGCCCGGCGTTCCTCTTAAAGACGGGGCTCTCTCCTCCCTGGACGCGTCGCGCAACCCCGGAATGCCAAGGTACATCTGGAAGTATCCATTTCTTGCTACCAGCCGCAACGGCCGCATGTTTCCTGCTGAAGGCGTCGCGTCTTATAGGCGAATCAGCTCGGGGTAGCATCCTACATAAAGGTGCCTGCTGGCAAAGTAGCCTTCTACGAGAGTTGCAGATACACCATGGTCAAGCGATTCATTCTTGATGACGATGATCCAAATTGGACTAGGCTTCCTGTCATTTGCTGTATCGTACAACAGGTTATCCATTCCATGAGTATGTAGGGCTGGCTAACAAATTTTGAATCAGTTTTCCCGTGGTGCTTTGACTATCATAGCAAGAGGTTGAGTATGCTTCTCTCTCGTGGTGACAATGTCAAATACCCGTACTTGCAGCATCTCTTAATTTCACGATATCATGAGCAGCGAGGCATACGAGTTGATACTCCCCGAAGGAGTAATGAGGTGTTATTAACGGTGTTGAGATTCCGTTCAGATACAAGGTCAGCCAGCTCAGTATCTTGAAGTCTGACTGTCTGTAGCTTTCAGGTGTCAATCGGGATAGCATAGTTGTCGCAGCCACACGTATATGAGCCAGTCGAATGGTGTTCCCTGCACCGTCACTATAGAACATCGCGGGGTGACCGTCGATGACGCGAACACGTAAGTTACAATGTGACTTACATTACGTACAAGGAACGATATCGTGGCATCCCCACCAGCTCCGACCACGAGACTGTCTGCCGGTGAAATTCACAACGCTACATGTCTGACAGTCGATGTTTGACTGGCTGATAAGTTTATAGACATCCAAGGCGATGTGTCTTCCTTGGTTGACCATGCGCAAATGCCGTATCTCTCACTGCAGGCCCGATAAGGAGGCTTATAATAAGGAGAAGCCTGTAGGGCATCCTTCGCAGGACGGTGCCCGCCGTACACGATCCCTGCTTAACTGGTCGGGTCCGCTGCCTGGCAACTACGATGCGTCTCCTTGGACCGCTTCTTGCTTCTGCGGCCTTGTTGCAAGCGGCTGCTGCATGGCCTCAAAACCCACGGTCAATACACGACGAGGTCTTGGAAAGGGAGTATAGCAAGCCTCTATTCTCTCCGAAGGTCGTGATTGTCAGCATGGTAAGCAACTCCACCAGTTGTCGTCCTAATGACCGACTGGCTATGTGTTTAGTTCCCTCCTGAGGCGGAGGCTTGGTATGGGATTCCGGAGTTTGATGTTCTAGCAATCAACATTTCCGTACCTGGCCTGTCGATGCTCTATCCCGACGTTCATTGCACGGCTGACGGAGAGATCTGCCAGCTGACAACGGGGGAGTCTGGTGAGTGTTAAACGTCCTCCACCCAATGTGATGTTGAGTCACACGATACTGACAGCCATATCCCACAGAGATCAATGCGGCCACGACCATCAGCTCCCTCGTTGCGTCACCGTACTTTAACTTCTCGCAGACGTACTTCATGATCGCCGGCATGGCAGGTGTGAATCCCGAGGTAGCGACGCTTGGGTCCGTTACCTTTGCGAAGTACGCCGTGCAGGTAGCCTTACAGTACGAGATTGACGCGCGAGAGATGCCTGCGAACTTCACCACGGGTTATGTTCCCCTGGGTGCCACTGCACCAGGGCAGTATCCCACGTCAATTTACGGCACCGAGGTATTTGAAGTCAATGAGGCGCTGCGAGATTTGGTAAATGCTTTGACTTATTGCCACGACAAGACTGACACATGCGTACTTACAGGCCGTTGCATTCGCTAACACCGCGGACCTGAATGACTCCGCCGCCGCCGCGGCCTACCGCGCAAATTACGCGTCCTCAGCAAGCTACCTCGCGGGAACCAAAGAGCCGAGCGTCGTTCCATGCGATGTGGCGACGTCAGATGTGTACTATTCCGGCGCGCTGCTGTCCGAGGCATTCGAGAACACGACGACGCTCCTGACTAACGGCAGCGGGATCTACTGCACCACTGCACAGGAGGATAATGCGAGCCTGGAGGCGTTCCTGCGCGCCGCGATGCACGAGCGTGTCGACTTCAGTCGGATAATCGTCATGCGCGCGACGAATGATTTTGACCGACCGTACCCCGGCGAGGCGGCGTCGGAGAACCTGTTCTGGGCGGATCAGAGCGGGTTCGAGCCGCTGGCTGCGCAGAACATTTACTTGGCCGGGATCAAGGTCGTGGAAGGCATTATCGAAGGTTGGGAAAAGACGTTCGCGAAGGGCATCACGCCGACGAACTACATTGGAGACATCTTCGGCACGTTGGGCGGTACACCTGATTTTGGGTGAGTCACAATGGCCACCTCAACATCTCCTTCTTCGGCTGACGTGGCTTAGGCCATACTCAAGTGTTGAGAGTCTGTCGAGAAGGAGCACTGAGACGAAGATTCCCATGCGACGACGCGTACGCAGAAGCATATAGTGATTATTACTTCGCCACCGGAACGTATATGTTTGATTGCAGCAGCATACGGTGACCTATAACTGTGCAACACCCGGGAGAACGGTATCGCATGAAGTATAAAGTGTCTGTCCGCGACTTGCTAGTGACCATGTGAAGAATATACGGATGACTCATGCAGATTGAAGTGCACCAATGACTTTACTTGAAAGACCGACACGCACCACATTCCACGCCGCCTTGTATAACTTACCTATGACGACGGGATTCAAGTCGTTATCATCTCAGGCACTCAGGCACACACAAATGACTCGTCGCAACTCAATGATCATTGCCAGTCGTCCACAGGGACAGTAGTACGACAAGACATCCTACGTTTAGAAAACGACCGTACATGTAACACAATCAATCAGTCAAGCTCATCGACCTCCCAGCCGCGTTCAAACAGCACATCGTTGAAGCCTAGGTCCCGGGAGTATCGTCCCCCGTGCGGGTGAGGCTGAGGAGGTGGAGTAGGGGGCGGGGTCGGGGGCGGCTCTGGGATCGGATGCTTGACGACACGCGCCTCCAGGTCCAGGTCACGCTCGAAGAGCTCGTCGTCGAAGTCTAACGCTCGAGCGATCCACTCGTCGTCACGACGATGCCCGGCCGGGTGCGGGTGCGGCCCAGGAGGCGGCGTCGGAGGGGGAGTCGGGGGCGGCTCAGGTATCGGGTGCTTGACGATACGCGCCTCCAGGCCGCGCTCGAAGAGCTCGTTGTCGAGGTCCAAGGCCCGAGCGATCCACTCGTAGTCTCGACGGTGCCCGGGTGGGTGCGGGTGAGGCCCAGGGGGAGGTGTCGGAGGGGGAGTGGGGGGCGGCTCGGGGATCGGATGCCTGACAATACGTGCCTCCAAGTCACGCCCGAAGAGCTCATTTGCAAGGTCTCTAGCGACCCACTCGTAGTCGCGACGGTGCCCGGGCGGGTGCGGATGAGGCCCAGGGGGAGGTGTCGGAGGGGGAGTGGGTGGCGGCTCAGGTATCGGATGCCTGACGATACGCGCCTCCAAGTCACGCTCGAAGAGCTCGTTGGCAAGGTCTCTAGCAATCCGCTCATAGTCACGACGGTGCCCAGGCGGGTGCGGATGAGGCCCAGGAGGAGGTGTCGGCGGGGGAGTGGGTGGCGGCTCGGGGATCGGATGCCTGACGATACGTGCCTCCAAGTCGCGCTCTGCTAACGAGCGGCTTCAACGGCACCAAATGTCAGAGGTTGATATGAAGACAGTGTAAGTGAGCCTCACCGAGCGACTGGAAGAGCAAGGGCAGGCGCTGCCGTCGTCGCAAGAACGACCGCAGAGAGTAGTGCGGAGTATCGCATGTCGTGTCGTGCGAACTAGTACGTCGTTACGAGGATTCTTAGTGCAAAGAACGTGAGTTGTTTGAGAAAAAAATTAGGGCTTGAGGGAAGACGGAATGTGAGTATGACGTCTCTGAATACCACTGATACACTTACTTGCCGGCACCCTAATAGTGAGCTCAGAAGAGGAAAAGGAGCTGGGGGATAAGGTCGCAGTACCTACTCTTTTATACGTTTGCGCATGCTGCGCTTCATCAATAGCTTTCGGCCGGCAACGTGTCGCGAGGTCGGTAAGGATGGGTAATTCCTGTCAGAAGTTCGTAGCAGGTGAGCACAGTCCTCCACAGATTCATGGCAGATTGACAGGTGATACAACTGTTTGGCACTTTGGGGTGATAACGTTTGTGCCAGTGCGGAGTAATGCACCCACAGTATGTACATCAAAAGTAGATGGAACATGATGTACTCACCGCCACCAGTGACAGTGAGAAACCTCTGCCTGAATCAGGTGAATGATCTTGCCAACTACTAGTAGGTATTTCCTGCTGGCTTGCGAATACGCAATACAGATAGTCACTGTAGAAGCACGTCCAAATCATTGATTACACTCACAGCGTTCACAAGTCTGTGTTTCAAGTTAATTTGACGCTATTATGCGGCTGTGCACTTAGGCTCGGCCACTCGGGCGACCACACAGACCGTGGCTGCGCATGCGCCACAAAAGTCCACGGAACCAGACGTAGAACTTAGACCATCATAGAGCTCGCCTTCGCAGAAGCATCGGTTCGTTCGGTTAGCACTGTATACTTGTATGCATAATCTCTTGCGCGAAGCATATTAGGATCTTCTAGGATTGCGGTATTTGTGAACGCGCTGCAGCACCTTCACATTACGGGGCTGCGCATTGAATGTGAAGGCGATGTGACGCATAGATCCTGTTGTAGTAGGCATGAGTAAGTTGTTGGCCAAGGGGAGGAAGGAAGTTTCGTTGGGCAGAGCCGAGGTCTCGGAATACTTAGTAAGCGAATGCCAGGCGTATTGATGCTCCACCACTCCAAGTCAGACGAGTGCTGGTTCTATATCAATATTGCTATACGAGGGATGGTGATCGGAGCACGGTCTCAATAAGTATGAGACAGACTCGCTCCTGACGAGATCTGGAGGTTGAGCGTGCTCGAGGCACCACACCGCTACACCGCCGAGTTAAGGAATACTATTCAGGAAGGGGAGATACAAAGGGTGGGGAGATACAAAAACCGATGCTCGAGCCATAACAACGCAGCCATTCACCTGCGGGTTTTTTTGATATACTTATAAGACATCATGGACAATGTACACAAGAGTATATGCCAAGACAATAGGTAGCAGAGGTATGAAAAATCTGAGAGTGTGTAGCAAATTACCGCCGAGAACACAATCCTACAAGATCCCATGCAATATACCAGCTCCTTCAATAGGAATTATTTAGAATCTATATCCCAAAAAGAACCAAAGCCTGGTATAGGTTCCCGATTAGCTGAGGGTAGACAGGATGTCGTGCAATTTGAGAAAGAGAGATGCTGCCTTTGTTGTCTGCCACCAGTGTGTGACAAGCTTCAAACTCCGCTCA